>VBVQ01005420.1:0-11812 GCA_011636635.1 Tetramorium simillimum | reverse complement strand
GTATTTTAGGGTATTTTAGTAAATAAATACAGTATTTTTGGATATTACAAAACGGTATCAATATGATATTGTACAATGATTTTATTCGTGTTTAACTCTATTATACCGCCGTCATTAGAGTGACTTAATGTGCACGTGGAGGTTGATGGTTGGATTTTGCACATCACGCGGTCCTGAGAAGAGCCGATTTTTTAAATGAAATTTGAATTTTTATTTTTTACAGTGTACTTGTCATTGAAGCGCCTATTTAAGTAAGCTCTGACATGTCTGGAATAGTGTGGTGCAGCTGCATCTAATTGAATCCACATTCTTAGTCTTGTATATAAATCAACTTCTTCGAGTAATGCTGAAAGTTTATCCCTCAGGAGGGCTAAAAAGTTCTCTCCGTTTACATTTTCCTAAAAAAAATATGGACCAATAAGATAGCCGTTGATGATACCACACCACACGTTGATGCTCCAACGATGTTAGTTGTCTATTTGTCTATGCCAACGGGGATTAGTATCTAACCAATAATGATAATTGTGTCTGTTAAGCTCTCCATTATTCTTAAATGTAGTTTCATCCAAGAACATAACATAACGAAAGAAAGCTGGATCATGTCTAATCATTTGTTGTGTCCATTGGCAAAACTGCATACGTATCCTCACATCGTTTAGTGTGATGACTTGCGTTAATGTGATATGATACGGGTGATAATGTCGCTTTTTTAAGATTCTCAGAACAGTACGCCTAGGTATATCCATCTCCCTTTCAATCTGGTAGCTATTAATGTAAGGATCTATGTGAACGGTTGCAAAAATGACCAGTACATGAACATCATTCTCGTCATAATAGTTATGTTTTCGTCTAAACGTAGTAAATGTCCTTGTTGAGCTCTTAAATAAGTATTCCGAATAGCAACATCATTTGGATGTCGTCTTTCTGGATATCGAGCTCGATAAAGAGCAGCAGCTTGACGATAATTTCTATGACATTCGCCAAGAATAACCAGTGTGTCAACTTTTTGTACCGACGGATAGTCAGCCATTTCATTTGAGAAAAAATTTTGAATTGTTCCGAATGCGGAAAGAGAAAATTTGGTCCGCTGGTTGAAGGAGACTCAGAGGTTTTAGACTATTAAGTTTATTTACAATATGTACACTGGTGGAGACTCGAACGTCTCGTCGTCCGCTTCGCCTTAGAAGATACTTTCGCTCGCTGTTAACGCACTCGTAAACGACTTGCTTCGCTCTGCTCGCCGAGCACGCTCGAAATCGTGGCGATCTAGCAGAAGCCGCCGAAGCGGCGGATTCAGCCTATCGGCGGAGGGCATGTTAATTGTCGAAAATCCCAGAGACCAATCGCCAGGCGAGCATGACTCTATCATGCGGGGAAGCGCACGGTTTTGGAATGCGAAAACAACGTTATTGTTAATGGCTTTATTGTCAATATCCGGGATGCGAAAAACAACTTATTTATTTTGCCACTCAGACATTGAACATGAATCAATCAACAAATCAATCAAAAACTGCAACAAATCCGAAGAAATTGTCCTACGTGCAAAAACTTAATATCGAATTAGCTAAGAATTCCGAATTTTCAAAAAAAAATTTTTTTTTAATTTTTTCCAAATTTTTGGAATCTTTTTTTGGAAAATCCGCAATTCTGTTTAGAGTTCTGTTTGCCCCCGCACGAGTTCTATCGAAAAGTCTTAAGATCCGAAGCGCTAAATCAAAACTGACAGAGTTACAGCCACTCAAAGTTCTGGTCGATTTTTGCACTTATTTGAACAGAACTCTTTCTAAACCCTAAACCTATAGGAAACGCTAGAACTCATCGAAATCTTTCGGAATCTGCGAAGAAAAACCCATTTTTTCAAAAGTGGGGGGCGCCGTAAAGTTAGCCGCCTGATTTTCAAATGATGTTTTCTTGGCTTTAAACGACGGAATTCTTTCTAAAATCGATTGAGAACTCTAGAACTCGTGTGAAGGCATCCAGAACTATAAAGGCTGATTTATAGAGGCCGTAAACTGTTAATTTATATCGAAACTATAAAATTTTGACTAATCGCATTACTCGATTCTGTTGTGCGTAAGCATGCATTGGTCGTAATTTTATAGTTTATAAGTTAACAGTTTATAGCCTCTATAAATCAACCTTAATAACTTTTTTGGGAATTTTTGAAATAGGGACTAACTTCACAGATATACTAAAAACGCAACTACGTCGATTATTCGATCAAGATTAATCGCAACAATAAACTATTAAACCGAAAACACTATTGTGTTCAAACGCCCATATTATTAAAGGAAAATCAGTGTGTGTGAACGTTTATATATATATATATTTATATGTGCGTGCGTGCGTGCGTGCGTGCGTGCGTGCGTGCGTGCGTGCGTGCGTGCGTGCGTGCGTGCGTGCGTGCGTGCAAATTTTTAATTACATCGTCGCGTCGGGATTCGAAACTCTAAGATTTGAGTCTGCAGATCCGGATACCCGGGTATTCGAATCTGAAATTTCATATTATTCAGATATCCGAATTGATACTCGAATCCTTTAAAATCCGAATCTCATTGGCAGCTCTAATTGAGAACCACATTTAGAAGAGAAGAACAAATAAAAAAGAGATTATTTTGATTTTGAAGAACAATATGTTGAATTTCTGCAAAAATGGACAGGAACTTTCGTCTAATCCACAAATTAATACCATTTTGGGTTGTACCGAGTACCATTATAATTAACCCAATTTACAACAAAAGAATATGGATCACAAAGAATATTAATTGGCAATAATGTAAAATAGTTAAATAGTTAAAGTGTATGTGTTTGGTAATATTAATACTTCTTGCTCCTCCTTCAATATTTGGAATAATACAATAAAATGTTGCGCACTCGGAAATTCGCTCCGACACTCGAGCGCACTCGCGGGCACCCGTGGACTTACGGAAGTGAATAACCCGGACTTTCAGGTAACAGAAACAGTTTATTGCGATTCAAGTACAGCGGCTCGAAATATACGTCAGCTGACAGCGACGGCTCAGGACGTAATCTGAAGCACGACCATAATCAACAACTCTGGTCGCTAAGAGAGAATGGGCTTCGCCTCTTCTGAATTCAGCGGCGCAATTCAGTCCAATATACAGGGTCGTTCCAGCGCGGACGCAACAATACTACCCTGAGCCACAAGCTTATAACAAAATGAAAGCTAATGACGAATAACAATAGAAAAAACAATATTTCTTCTTGATATTACATTAGTAATTTTTTTAAGAACTTTATGAAATCCTTCATACCTCATCATAGATAATAAAATAAGTAGTCCAGATTGCATCATGACACGTATATAATGAACAAGATTATAACGTTTTGATTTTAAATGTTCGTTCGTGCACTTCATGTACTGGGTATAATGTTCCACAACTAATACTTTAACCCTTACAGGTATACATTTTTCTGCTAAACGGATTTTTATAAAAGTTGGTATATGGGGGTTATTTGTGTCGCTGATTACGAATATGAGGTCAGAATTTCAAAATTTATCTTTTAAAATGGCGGATGAAAAATGTAAAATGTCGATAGAAAATGACTAAAAATACGTACTTAGGGATTTTCGTGGTCGCTGATTACGAAACTGAGATAGAAATTTTAAATTTATGTAATCCAAGATAGCGGATTTAAGATGATGGATCCAAAACATACAAAGACTCAGTACTTTAAATTCCAAATGAAATTGATAGTTAAAAAAAAAATGAATTTAGTATTTAAATATTATTTGATAATAAAAATATATAATCAGCGACCTCAAAATCTCCCGAAAAATTCAATTTCCAATCATTTTTCTAAAAATTTTGCATTTTTAATCCGCGATTTTTTCCGCCATCATAATCAGTGACCTCAACCACCCTTATATTGGAAATTTTAGGTAAAAATGTTCGTATAGTTACTGAAAAATAAATTTTTCCTGAAAAAATAGGCATTTTTCACACTTTGTTTATTTATAATAATTTTGCAATTCCTGGAACGCGGTTTTATACTATTTTTTATGTTCTTTTATCTTGTAGACACCTAAAAAATGCAAAAAAACTCGAACCAAATACGTAAAGTAAAAGACAATCCATAAAAATGTGAAAAAAGAAAGGTGGTAAGTATATTTACCGTTGTGCCTGTAAGAGTTAAATGCAGAAGCAGAATCTTCTGACACTGATTTACCAAAAGTTCAATTATTTCTTTTAATAACAATATAATTTCCAAACTGGATCATTATACACGGAGAGAATATTCTACCGAAAATTGGTATGGTTGCATATTAATGAGGTAACAGACCGGTATTATTGCAAAAATTAGTGTATTTATAATAAAAACTGGCTGAAACCATACCATGATTTTTGTTATAAACAAACTAATTTTTGCAATAATATCAGTTGTTACCTCATTAATATGCAACCATACCAATTTTCGGTAGAATATTCTCTCCGTGTATGATTTCACACGATGTCCAATAATAATACCGAAAAGTCTACAATAGATTAACATTTCTGAAGCTGTCATTCTCAGTTTACTTTTTCTTGAAAAGTCGTTATCAATATATGATGGTTTATTTTGTATACCAGAACCATAATGAAACTTTTGCACATTACGATTGAGATCTGACAAGTTGAAATCACCGAAGTCAATAAAATGACTTATTATGGTGTAACGGTCCATTTTTCTTTGCCTCGGAAGAGCTCGTCGGCACCAGGGTTCGACTGGTGGTCGTATCCTGGGCGGTGGTGGGATCAAATAAGCAGTTTCAGAGTCGTTCATTACAACAATTTTTAGTCCGTATTTATCGGGCTTATTTCTATGTAAACACGGAAAGCATATCTTCCTCGAAAGCTCAATAACTGTTCGTCAATTATAATATTTTTTCCTGGATTGAAGTTACTTTTACAGTTGTTGATAAAAATATCCCAAATCTCGCGGATAGGAGCTAGTTTTTCCGTTAGTTTCCGTTGATCTCGCATGGATTTATAATCGAATCGCAGAAAAGTCAATAAAAATTCGAATCTTTGGCTAGGCATCGTTGCGCAATAAATTGGCGAGCTAATTTACCATACAATTCTTTCATATTTCCACGAACCGATCCTTGCAATCCCGAAAATACAGAAAAGCCAGTAATGCTTTCAATTCTATAAGGTCCAAATCGTAGGTGTAGGTGAGCTCTTCCGAAAAATCAAGAGTTTTTCGTGCAATTCGCTCATTTGTACGAATAACAATTTTTTTTAGTAAATTATCAGGTAATAATAGAAACCACGCTTCGCCTTCACTCGTTACAGTAACACCGTTTCCTACCCGCATGGACCGAAATTCTCCGTTGACCTTCGTGAACGCGGACCAGGTGGATTGAGCGACCATTTATAACGGTTTTTCTCATAAATAAATTTCGATGTAGTAGTAGTAAGATTTCTTGAAATACGTGCTTTTTTGCTGTTTGTGCCTCGCGTTTTGCCTCATCGTCAGAGCTATCCTTTTCATTTTCACCATTTGAATTTTTCTCGTTTTCAAATCCATCCAATTCTAAACCCTCCAATTCTTCTACGTTATCATTTTCAGAGTCACTCGATGAATCATTTGGAACTTCTGTTTTACTAGTCTCCATCAGTCTCCTAATCTCTTCCGCTTGTCTTGCTCGTGTTCTAGTCTCCATTCTTTTATACTTTCTTCAATTTAAAAAATATAGTATAAACGAATATAGTACGATAAAACACCGTAAAACACAAGAAACGATAGAAAATAATCGATTATATACTTCGATAACATATGATTTCACACTGGGGTTACACAGGTTCTCTAACAATGCGTACGTAGATTTGAGGTTATATAAACAATTGATGCAGTTTTGTTATTAATACCCTCTAGACACTCCCCACTCCTAATATGATCATTACAGACCATTCCTTCAAAATTCTTGGAAGGCCATCTTTTTAAAAATTATCTAAGGTGTGTTACACCCCACAGTGGGGTCCTAGGGTTAATTATAACAAAGCATTGATGAATTTCATCAAAGCTAGGACCAACTATCACTGTAAGAAAGAAAGGGCTGCGATGTCAGATCAAATGATAGCAATTTTTTCTTGTGCTCTTCTAATCTTGCATCCAAATCAGTAATTGTCTGCAAAATATAAACATACTTTTAATATAACATTAAAATAATTAAATATTATTGTAATATACAGACTTTAATTCTACAAAAAATGCAACATGTGAAAAAAATGATTGTAAAATAAAGTCAATTTAATTGCATATTTACTTTTATATGTAAAAGAAATACTTCTTCATGTTCTTCTCTAGAAGGTCTTCAATCTCTTGGTTTACCTTTTTTAACCGTAATTAGGGAATAAGTGAGGCTTTAAGGGGATGCTGGAGTGACGATCAAACTTGACCGAGGTCGATAATATAAGCCGGAATTCTAAGCTATAACATTATAAATTACACTGTGCGACAAATAATTATTTTTTTTGAAGGGATGGGGAATTTCCAAAAGAAATAGAAAGTTTTGATGTCCCAGAACACGCTCCTAAAGGGATTTTGCTAGGTTAGCGCATTTAAGCCTTTTTCATTAGGTATAAAGTACAGAATTTAGAAATTCTAAATTCTGTACCTTGTATCTAATAAAAAAAAGCTTAAATGCGCTAACCTAGCAAAATCCTTTTAGGAGCGTGTTCTGGGGCATGAAAACTTTCTATTTCTTTTGGAAATTCCCCATCCCTTCAAAAAAATTGCTTTTTGATCATTGATCTAAATTTTAGATAATTGAAAAATGACTGAAATTGGTTAAAACTTTATACCCAAGTTTTTTTTACAGCAAAAAAACCATTTTTAGCATTTTCTTTTATTGTCAAATAAAAGTAAAATTATTACAAAATTAAAATATTTTTGTTCTTACTTTTTCACCTAATGGTATCAAATATGTTGGAGGCTTTCAAAAGACTAGTTGTATCTATGTCCCTTAAAATTCATTTCCTCCATCAACATTTGGATTATTTTGAGAGGCAATTAGCATCGGAATCGGACGAGCACGGTGAACGGTTTCATTAACTTGCCATGCCTATGCAAATAAGATATAAAGGGAAAAACTAGAAGCTATGCTGCGTGACATTTGTTGGTGATTAAAAAACATGAATAATGAAGATAGTTATAGCGACAATAAGAATGTAAACGTTTATATGGACAACAACGGAAGCAGTTGCAGCGACAGCAGTGAGAGTGGACCAAACAACGGTGGCTAAAAAAAAGAACAAAAACATTTTATGATAATTTTGTAATAATTTTACTTTTATTTGGTAATTTTATTTGACAATAAAAGAAAATGCTAAAAATGGTTTTTTTGCTGTAAAAAAACTTGGGTATGAAGTTTTTAACCAATTTCAGTCATTTTTCAATTATTTAAAATTCAGATCAATGATCAAAAAACAATTTTTTTTAAGGGATGGGGAATTTTTCATAAGAAATAGAAAGTTTTGATGTCCCAGAACACACTCCTAAAGGGATTTTGCTAGGTTAGCGCATTTAAGCCTTTTTCATTAGGTATAAGGTACAGAATTTAGAAATTTTAAATTCTGTACTTTGTACCTAATGAAAAAGGCTCAAATGCGCTAACCTAGCAAAATCCCTTTAAAAGCGTGTTCTGGGACATCAAAACTTTCTATTTCTTTTGGAAATTCCCCATCCCTTTTTGGGCTGTCGCACAGTGTTATCAAATTGGCTTTACAAAATACAAAATCCTTTTGCAGGATTAAAGTGCGCGCAAAAATAAACCACGCGAATATCGAGTTCATATCAATCTGAGTGATTCGATGGCCTGTGTGACTCGAAATTTTTGCAAACATGGCTTTATAGAATTAAAAAACTTTTTCACAGGATTAAAGTAGACTTTTTCCAAAAAAAGTCGGACCAACAGTTGTTTTGTGCCTAAAAACTACAAAATTTTTATACGAAGCTGTTGTATTCACATATCAACAATTCTAACCCTAAAGTTGTAGGTAAATAAGCATGTTTTTATAACTTTTCTCTCTTTTTCAGCGTAAAATCTATTACTCCGACTTTATTTCAGTGTGTACGTTAATTCTGTCAAATTATCTAAGGTAAAGCCAAAAAAATTGCCATGGCTGCAAAAATTATACATTTTTGTCGGTAAAAAAGAACAGTTCCAGCATTCCCTTAATCCCTTGACCAAAGTATACAGTAGCGAAACTCTCTGTCGGAATTTTTGATGTTGTTGAAGCCAAAATCACGGCGCACATGTGCAAGTTGAGACATTTTATACGGTAACTCCATCTGAACTTCTCTCTCACTTACTCTTCCACCATACGCTTTGCCTGCGTTCATTTTCTTTCACTGGGAGCGTATACTATACTAAAAATCTATAGGGTACGTTATGTATATTATAGATTTTTAATATAGTTTATGCTCGCAGTGGGAGAACGTAGGAGAAAACGAAGGTTTATGGCACTAAAGTTTTTGCTTTTCCTAATTCATTATTATAATAAAGAAATTGAATTATCCAATTATAAATAAATATAAAATTATATTATGATATATTTATTGCATCAAGCTGTGTTACAGAAGTAATATAAATTACACTTCAGAAAATGAAAATGTAGATGAAAGATACAAAATAATAGTAATTATGACAAATTAAGGTAGCAATAGTTTTATTTATTAACAATAAAAAATATATGCTTTTGTACATACATAAACATATAATATATGCATGTATTTATATATATATTTAATAAAATACATATAGTTTATATCTTTAAAATATCGATGTGGGTAAGCTAATCCCGTCTTTATTTGAAAGATCATGAGAAAAAGAGAAAACAGAAAGAAAAAGTGAGAGAGAAGTTTAGATGGTGTTGTCGTATAAAGTGCTTCAATTGGTGCATGCGTGCTGTGATTTTGGCTTCACATATTAAAGAGAGTTTCGCTACTGTATACTGTGCCTTGACTGTTTTGGACGCCATATGATGCGAAAAAAAGTGGCCAAGTCTGCAACGCGCGCCATATAGCGCATCGCAGAAATTATGGATTTCATAAATTCCGATTTCCATGGAACTCGTTATCTTAAGGTTTTTGAGGTCGCTGAATCTGAATATGACATTAGACATGCACTTTTGGCCCATAAGGTGTATTTTACCTCCGACAGTTAAGGGGTTAACGATATTATTGCAACTTTAGTGCCCTCTATAGAAATATGAATAAATATATTATAAGAATATAAAATAAGTTGTATGTAATCAATACACAATATCACTTAAAAAAAGTTAAAATCATAATGTTTCAAAATCTTGTTCCAGCTTAAAATAAAACATATGTTTATGTTTAACATTTTATTTTAAGTGCAAAAAGTATCAAAACATGATTAAATAAAGTTTCAAAATGATTAATGATTAATTAACATATTAACAATTAAACATAAAAAAAATATGTTTAATTAATTATGTTCAACACAATATTATCTAGAACAGGCCTGTCCAAAGTCAGCTCGCGAGCCGAACGCGCTTCCACCTCTCCGCCGTCTCGCTAGAGCGAGACGGATAGAAAATAAAGGAAGATAGACGCTCGAGTTCAGGCCTGTCAACAGTGAACTATATCATAGGGGGTTTTCATTAAGTGGGCCCCTTACTTCTGTCTGCAATCGTTGCCTAGTTTTATTTCGTCTCAAATTTTGGTGAGTATTTTAATATTATTACGCGTTATTAAATAACTTAAATTAATAATGCGTGATATGTCAAGAGACATATTTGTTGTCTTAATTCGCAACTGCGCAAGTAAGTTGCGATCTAATAATGCACTACGTGAATTTCATTTTGTTTGTTTTAAAAACGACAATGCAGATTCGCATATATACGTAGAATCAAACATAGAATGCATTTTCAATGCAAAATCGCGTAATTTGGGATATTTGTCTGCCGGTAACAATTTAAAAAAATTTTCACCAATTTCTTTTATAGAATTGAAATACATGTCGTTTTGCAAATCACATAATTCCAGTTGTAAATCAGGATGCTGGTCATTAATTTTTGCAGTTAAAGGAGAAATAAATAGCTCAATCTTAGGTTTAAGTAAGTTAAAATCTTTGAAACAATTATTAAAATTGTCTAATAATGTTGATAAATTTGTGCGAAATTGAGCAAAGTTTGCTTCTGGATGTTCAGTTTGTATTTCTGCGCAACAAGGAAAGTGAAATAACTGATTTTTTTCTATTTGACTTATGAATAATTCAAGTTTTTGACGAAATCCTGTTACATAACCGAATAAATTAGCGATATTTTGGTTTTTGCCTTGTAATTTTAAATTTAATTGATTTAAATGATCGGTTATGTCCGTGAGAAAAGCTAATTCACATTGAAATTCATGGTTTTGCAAAGCATTTTGAATTTCAATTGTATCTTTTTTAATATCAGTTTTTAGAAAATCGGGTATTTGTTTTCTTAATGCAAAGAAACGTCGTAAACATTTTCCCGCACTTAACCAACGTACCTCCGAATGCAAAATTAAATCTTCATAAATAGCATTTGCTTCTTTTAAAAATAATTTAAATTTGCGATGAGATAATGATTTGTTTCCCCCTCTAATAAGATTGACAGTTTTAACTACTAAATTCATCGCAGATAATAATCGTAATGGTTTGGTACACAGAGCTACTTGATGAATAATGCAATGTAAAGTGGCACAATTTATATTGTTGCGCGCTGCGGCCGCCCGGTATACTCCCCGGCCGCACGAGTCGATTGACGGGTCGATCGCCCGGCCGTGAAGTCTGCAACATCCGAAGCGGACGCGGTTGCTAGGGCGGTTGTTGATGTACAAGCCGCCCTTCAGATTTACGCTGGATTCCTGTCGTGGAGGACGCGTTACGGCTACGTTCTCATTGTATTACGGAAATCATATTAAAGTTGGTTCTTTTCTTTAACGGTTTCTGTCTTTCATTTCGCGCGTGAGCCGCGAGTGACTGTGCGAGTGAGTGAGTGTTCCCGAGCACGAGAGCGCGAGTCGTAACGTCGACTCAGATCGACGGCCGAGGCGTGACATTTTGGGGGCTCGTCCGGGACAGCCGGACGCACGGATTGATAAGGCACCGAGCGCCTGAACGATTATCCGAATACCATGGCTACGACGCATACCCCGCCGAGAACCCGTTCGCAAACCGCGGTGTCGGCAGCGACGGATGCGAGTGTGACTCCCCCTCGAGACGCGGAATCGTCTTCGGCGGAGACGAGCGCCTTTGAAGCTGTGTACTTGGAGTTACAAAAGCTACACCAAGAGCGGCGGGTGGAGAAGCAGCAGCAGGAGGAATTCCGGAAGGAAATGGAGGCTCGCCTGCGAGAACGCGATGCAGCAGTGACGCACCTGCAGGAGCGACTCACCACTCAACAGGTAAGTCTCCCCAATAATATTCCCGCCGAAAATTCGAACGGAACGTCGCGTGTGTTAGGCGCGGGCTAAGGCGCGTGTGCGGGGCGCGCCACTCGCGGAGACTCTTTTGAAACGTCACGCGCGTTGGGCGCGGGCGAGAGCGCGAGTGCGGGGCGCGCCACGCGTGTAAATTCGTGTGTGAGATGTCACGCCCGACAGGTACGGACGAGGGCGCGTGTGCGGAGCGCACAACGCGCGCTCTGAAACTTAAACTTGACACGTACGACGGGACGGCGCCGCTCCGCGAATTCCTTTCGCAATTTTCCATGATCGCGCGCGCGAATCAATACACCGACGCGGAGAAAGTGGTCGTGTTAGCGTCGTGTCTCCGCGGAAAGGCGCGCTCACTTCTCGAGTCTTTTGAGGACGG
>VBVQ01005419.1:0-11813 GCA_011636635.1 Tetramorium simillimum | reverse complement strand
CCTATTGATCGGCGCGTTCCGACCGGCGCGGCCTGCTAAAGAAAATCTGGTAAGGGCTCTGCGATCTCTATTCTTTCTTCCTGGTCGTCCGAGATATCCGAGATTATTTACTTGGCCGACGGAATATTGCAATGCCTATTAAGCATACGATTCAATATTTTGTTAAAATTAATCAATGTGATGATCTCAAAAGTGTCCTGTGAAGTTGTCCCTATGAAAGGGACAAATCTCTTTTTTACATTTGTTACATTGTAATTGTCTTTAATTAATATACATATATTGCTTAATAAGGTAATATATTCAACTGAATCTGAATATTATATGTAATGAAATTAAATACTATAATAAATCGTTATACTAGACGATTTGGAAAAAGATTTTAGTTTGGTCTCTTCTTCACAGTTTGTGATCTGTGCTCTAGCTGAAGAATTATCTTTTAGACGGTTTGTCACGAGCGATTGAAAGTTGTCGATTGCTCTGCATGTGGCACGTTAGGAAATTAACTGTTTTTTAATTGATAAATACTACACCGATTGACTTTTCAATCATTTCTCTTTATACTTTACGTACCGCATAACGAAAATTTACTAATGTATCCATTTTAAAAGCTACATTTCCCAAGATCTCTCTCTCTCTCTCTCTCTCTCTCTCTCTCTCTCAAGCTATTCAACATCACGATATAAACTCGTAATATGTTACAATCCAAATGATAAACAGCGCATTGCGAGAGGACCCGCTTGACATTTGAAAATGTCAATGACTACCTACACAAGTTCTACACACGTAGGCTTATGCTCATTACTATTATTATCCTACTGATATTCGACATTAGAAACTAAACCATTGTTCGACCGATACGTATACGACATACGACAGTTGTTTTCGTCTTGGTTTTTACTCTCTTACGTAATGAAATAAGTTTAAAAAAAAGATTGTGATAATCTAATAACTATTACACTATAACATTTCTATAATTAAAAATTAATACCTTAATATATTAATTATTTAACAGTGTGTTGACAGATATTTGCTGTTTTTTAAAAATGATTTGCCGAATACAAGAACAAAATCATGTAGTAGTACATATACATACATACATGATACACGTGCTACTAGCGCAGATTGAACGCAGCCACAACGAGTTTAACATCTGCATTTCCTATACGAACATTCATTACGCATATGTATTCGCAATCAAGAATTTTATAACACATTATAAACCTATGAGGAAAAGCATATGTTATCATTTCAACGTAGCAAATATTTAGAAATGACTCTTGTACAAAATGCTGTATAAACTTTCCAATGGTCCTGACTGTTTAGTCTCTTCTCGCTTTTACACGAACTATTTTCGGCATCGCGTATACTGATGCAATGCAACGATACATCGCAAGGCTAAACTCACATTTTATCACGTTGCCTTACTCGATATAGATCTCATTTTTTTTTGTCATCATATAAATGTATTTTATCACAAATATCTCTTTTAGTCTCACACACACGCGCGCGCGCGCACGTGTAGGTAGTCATTGACATGTGTGTGTGTGTGTGTGTGTGACTAAAAGAGAATTTGTGTGTATGTATATATATATATATATATATATGTATATATATATATATGTATATATACACAGAAGCGAGAGACAGAGAGAGAAAGCGTTCACAAGCAGCAAATATTTCCGTATATGCAATAAATTTCAATTTCCTGAGGAACTGTATCCGGACTGCTATAAAGGAATATTCACCTATTTCCGGACTAAACTATTTATTATTTGTAAAGAAAATGAAAAAGAAAGCATAGAAAATAAATTATAAGAATTATTTACTTTTGACATAGCTGTTTCATTAGAGATCATTAGTTAAAAAAATGTATAATTATAATATTAAAGGTTCGAGTGTTGTTGATTCCACCTTAGCCCGGATGAATTAATGAAGATTGAAAATATTTTATTCTTCATATTTGGTATGTGAATAACTTGATATATGTATACGTAGATACGTATGTGTACATGTATAAAATACATACAATAGATATGAAACTTTTTTCATTGCAAGAAACTAGGAAAAACACGATTGTTATATAAGTGTCCACGCTAAAGTGAAAAGACAATTTCATTTTCTATTTCTTGTTTTTGAAAAAAATCCAATAATATAATTTCATATCCGTATAATTCTTCTTAATCATAGAGTTTTTGCCGCTGTAAAATAATAATGATTGAAGATGCAAGCTGACAAGCATTATTTGAGACATAATCGCTTATATATATCCTGATGATTGCGATAAGGATCCGTACTGTTTCTTGAACGATTCGCTAGCAGGAACAAGAATGAGTGAATAGCCATTAGAGCGATAAAGAATTGCCTTCTAATCAATCCGTTCGTCTATTCGTTAAGGAGATGGCACGATAAAATCGATAACTGTGCATTCACATCAACGAGAGCAAAGAGCGCCATGTGGGTTATCGACCACACAGCTGTCAGCTCTCTGCTCACGCATATATTGCGCGCACCCTTAAAGCTTCCCTCACACACGAGAAGTCGCCGGCGCGGAGCGGCAGAGAACAATTGAGAACACGTGATACCCCTATTGCCACTAGCAATTCTCCCCATGAGGCATTTCTCTGGAATGAATAATTGTATAATTTTTTCGCAAAATCTCAACGAACGTCATATTAATTACATCTCTCATGACAATGCCAAACAACATAGATTGCAGTAACATCGTAATATAGTAATACGCATACAAGTTGACTTGAAGCGGCTCTATCGAAAGATCAAGGTCGGCGTTAAATAGGTTCGTGATTCATTCATACTAGTATCGATTACGACTTCGTCGCGTGTCCCGAGTTCTTTTATGTGTGATTTCCTTTTATAAACCTCGAACCCTGAATGAAGGAGTGAATCTTAACACAATGTTTGAAATGTTTCATTTACGCATCAGAGAAGAGTGCTGTCTGAAAAAAAAAGATTTATACACGTATACATATACGTACATTAGAAACTTATAAATTGTGGATTGCGTAAAGAGACGGCATATTAACATTATTCTCTTTAAAAAACAATATATTCACAAGTATTTTAAAATGTAATTTTAATCTTTCCTCTGGCATAATTGTTACGAGCATAACGAGAAGAAAAAAACTGTCAAAGTGAACTGTCCAAGTGATAGATTTGCGCGCATGTCATTCGATACATATG
Source organism: Tetramorium simillimum (assembly GCA_011636635.1). Classification (NCBI taxonomy): domain Eukaryota; kingdom Metazoa; phylum Arthropoda; class Insecta; order Hymenoptera; family Formicidae; genus Tetramorium; species Tetramorium simillimum. The sequence continues at coordinate 8,615 of VBVQ01005419.1, read as the reverse complement.
GCTAAAATCATCGTGTTTTAATGACTGTGCGTTATTATTGAAATGTTTAATTCTTATAAGGTTTCGTCTAGACGATAGCTTTATTAAAACAGAATTTTTATTTAAAAGTTAATCGTAACGATATTTTAAGTACATGATTTTAGACATTTAAATTATAAGGGAATTATGCAATGAAATGTTGCAGTGATAAAGTTAATTCTTAATACGCGAAAAGACTTGTATAAATAAAAGTATAGAGACAATGTGCGAGACACATAATAATATGCGTGTAATCAAATAATTAATTTTTGTCACTGTTAATACCGTCATCATTTTACACACACATAATGATGCAAACTGCATTCGCATAACGATACAAGCGAATGTCATCTTTATACGAATCATAAATTTACAGCTGCAGAGACAGCACAGACACTCGACAATTGGTAGCAATTGACAACAATTAAGGCCAGAAGTCGGAACTGTCGTGATTTTATATGTCGTATCGGTAATACACAACGACAAACAATATCGTCAAACTTTGAGTTTGAAATGATGTGTGCAACATGATGAATGCAATTTTGGAGAAATAACATTTCTTACATCAGTATACGTATATATGTATATTGAAAGAGGCTTGAGTATATCTTTATATTAAATTGAATATAAATAATAATTATTCAGAAAATTTGAAGCGACTAATCTAGGATATCCGGTCAAATTTTGTAATAAAATAAATAAAAATGTATACATATACGCGCGCGCGCGCGTGTGTGTTTTATTCGAAAGTTGTAGAATGAATAACGTCAGTAGTAGGGTCCTTGGACAGATGTTTAGTCCACATCGCAAGGGTCCAGTCCCCCTACAGAGAGTTATGCCGAGAACTACCCTCCATTGATGATTACGGCATATGAGCGCAGCATCGGCAGTACCCACGACAATAGTCCCACTATTGCTACCTCTAGCCCTTCTGAGCTAAGCTTAAGGGACACGTGACATGTGCTCGCTTGGGAACAAACGCACATAAACACAAAACATATACACACACACACACACACCTAATACATGTGCCACGTTCTAAGCAAAATTTGTCAGACTCCCTTGGTCTGTCTCGGCGTTCAGTTTACCATGGACGCCTCGCGCGGATAAAAATTTACAGAAATGCTGTGAAATACTGTAGTCTCGTAATGTGATTTTTGTAATGTGTTCGTATATGTATTTTTTTTTCGAATAAAATATAATTTTGTGTCATTAGAGCAAATTCCACGCGGTAATAAGTAAAATTAGTAATGAGTGTTATTAAAAGAATATGTGTAATATAAAGAAAGAAGTGCGTTTGCGGATTCAGACGCTCTTATATTCAAGTTATTATCGGAAATTGTATGTTGAATTAAACGCACGGTTACGATTTACGAACGATACGGTATGTGTTAATTCAATTGTGAAACAAATTGCGACTTAATTTTTGTGCAATGTTTGCATCCATATAAAAATATACAAACTACGACGAGATGGAAACTCAAAGGTATAGTTTATTATTGAAGATGTAGTAATATTACAATTATCTAATTATTTAAGAAGTTTATATTTGAAAGTTTAATTAAATAATTAAATCAGAGTATTTTGTGTGATAATGTTGAAAATGTGAACAGACTAATATAAATAGAGTAACAGGTTAATAGATTAATTAAAAAAAATATATATATTGTAAAAAATATTGTGTGTGTGTGTGTGTGTGTGTTCAACAATATATTTCAAAAAGATTTATATCAGTTTTGAACAATTATGACATGTCTCTTGTGAGAAATACCCGACCTTTGAGATTCGAGTATTTCAAAAGAGTAGATAATGCATAAATTTTATGATAATGTAGCTGCAATGCAATATTGAGAGAGATTCTCCACATTAAAATATGAATAAAATAGAAAGAGAAAGAGAGAGAGAGAGAGAGGCAGAGAATAATAGACAGAACCGTGTGTGTCTCCAGACCACCGAAGAATAACATTTAAAGCGTATATGCGAACAGTTTAAGTGTCATTTTCTAATGTAAACGAATATTCATTATATAATTGACAATTGTGAAGCGGAAGTAACCAATGCTGTCATTCTCGACGCGTGAAGCTCTGCGACACAGACATTGGATTCATTATTAATGAATATATAGTTAACTGCCGTGTAATACAGATCACATTGTTATTTAATATTATATTAGCCTACAGTACATATTATTGTACTGTATATCACTACAAAATCAAAGAAATAAAAAATGTCAATTCTAATCTCTAAATGGTATTTAATTTAAATTAAGTAATTAAATTAAAATAATTAACTTAAATAATTTCTCTTGATATTAAAGTTTTATATTTCATAATATATTGGTGATTATACAACTATCACATTTTCTAATTGCAAAACATGTTCTTCCTGCTGAAGGCTTTCCGCGTCAGGGAATATTTATTGCGGCGGAAACTTATTTCCATGAGATATATAATTATCAGCGCATCGTAACGCGCTAATGATGCTGACACGCACGTGCCGTACGATATCGTGCACCGTTGTTGAAAGCCCTTTCGTTATCTACTATATTCGTTATTAAATATATATACAAATATGCATTGTATTATAATTTTTTTGCTTTTATTTGGACACGACTTTTATTACACCGAGAAATTTGTGCACTTTATTGATTTAAACATTAAAAAATTTTTTAACCGACAAGTTGCAATGTTGCTCGAAAAGTGATTGTGTAATACGGAAGACAGGTAGATAATGTACCAGAATTAAAGTAAAATGTATCGTTTCTTTACTCTCTTTAACTTATATTAACATATTTAAAAAGAAAAACGAGCGATCGATTGAAATTGCAGGAATTATACAAGCGCGATGCGTCGTTATTCAGACTTTAGAGTTTCTCAATGCTTCTTCTTCTTCTTTTTCCGAATACAAACTCAGAATGTAAATCGAAGCAAACAACGTAACCGGGTTTTCTGCGATTCTCTCTCCTTTTTCGTCACAATTTTAGCCGACCTCAATCTTAGAAAATCTTGCGAATAACGGAGTAAGTGGCAGGGACGAATGACAGAAAATAAATGAAATGGTTACGATTCATGCAACAAATATCAAATATTTGAATACGTACCAACAGTTTTGGATTATGGATTGTCGGAAAAGGAAATGAAATGCATGCAGAAATGAAAAGCAGTAAAATTATTTGACTTTGATTTGTAATTGTTAAACCAAACATGGCAAAATTCAAATTATATTAATAATTATATTAATTAAATATATGTATATGTAGATGTAGCACTGAAAAAGTTAATACTAATGGTTAATAATAACTTTTTTGAGAGCTAACTAGTGGAGCTGACTATTATAAATGCAATCATTAGATACGACGATGCCAATGATATACGCACGTACGTAGTTGGTTCGAAAAAAGAACCCGTAATATTATTAATTTTAGGCGTGGCATAATTATTTGCATTCATATTTCTCATCTGAATTATATCATATTGGGTCAGTAGGATCGATATTTTTACAAGTCGTCATGTCAAGTTCCGCCAATTCGAACGAGCAATTTTTCTGATGTTTCTATTGCATTCCGTTTGCGATGTGATTTCGTGGAAACTTTACGCATGAAGGCGTGCTGCTGTTCGTGAGAACTCGTAACACTCTCGTACTCTTTTACATTGCATCGCATCGCACATCGCGCATCGCCTGGTGGGAAGCAACGATAGGTCGCAGTGGGCAAATTAGAAAGGACGTTGATAAGCAAGTGACCGCGAATCTGACGCAGTCATGCGAGTTGCGGTATTATTCTTATTGGCGACTCCGTCACGCGAAATAAATCGCCGCTCCAAGTCTCGCGAATGTGGAACTCGTTCATTGCACTTAGGAGGGCTTTTGGCATACTTGTGTGTGGCACTAAGAAGACTACACGCGGCTGTATGCATAAATCTGAAAGAAATAAAATCTCGTCGATCGAATTGTGCAACAGATCTAGGCAATGGGAGAAGTGTGTTACGAGATTGTTGTTGTCGCTGGTTCACTTTTACGAAAAAATTAGAAAATTAATATTAAAATAAATTGCATTTGCGCAATAATGCAATTTTATGTCCGCAAAAAAGTAAAAGTGGTAAAAAATGGTAAAGAATCATGTAGTGATTAAATAAATTATAAGCATTTGCCGCGATGCCATAGAGTTGTTTATCAAAATTGTGTTAGAAAATTATTCATATTCTGGCATGAGAGAGGAGAAAAGGAGAGAGAAAAATTTCAGCCGTCGCAAGAGAGCTATTAGAGGTAATTTTTAAGAAAAATATTCACGCAAAGTATTACGCGAAGTTTATTTTAAGAAATACAAAGGAATATATCATACATATATGTAGTACATACATACTCGAATTTAACGTACGATATTAACTTATATTAATACACTTATGTTAACTGTACGTCTCTATCTATATATAGAACGATTAACAAAGAAATAACGCAGAGTATTTCAGTACAATATTAGACAAGACTGTTTTACAAAACTGACAAACAAAAAATTACCTATGTGACATTTGTTGATGTTCCGTAAAGTCTCTGTGTGTCTTATGTAGATAGATGTAGAGAAATTTTAAAATAGATAAGTATTGGAAACGGCGCGAAATATACATGACAGACGTTCATTTACATGCCAATCCAAACCATAATTGGTCTTCTGCAAACTTCTGTAAGTGCTTCTCGACTGTTGAATTAAAATGCGTCTCCCATATCGCAGCACCGTTAATGTGTGTGCGCTGGCACGGCCATCTACTTACTAAATTTATTCTAAAACGCACCTCGGGTCAGTGTGCCACGATTTGTGTTGAGCAGCAGGTGTAGCAGGTCGAGGCGTGCTGATTTCTGGGAATATCATTCCCGTGTCTCGATCGACAAATAGCTCTTCTCTCACCGAGAATATTAATAAATCATTAATTATCTGTGAAATGAATTCTAAATGGAGGCACATAGGATGTATTATCATCTTTATTTAAATATCTTTAAATATCTTTATGTACATGTATCATAATTTCGAATTTGGAAATTTTTTTTGTCAATTTTACAATTAAGAACGACAAAGCTTTTATAAGCTTGTTATTTCATTGAATACATAAATCTTTTATAGAATTCATCGACCAAAATTATCAATATACATATGCAAAAATAGTACTATTTATGTAATATATGACTACAATAAAAAAAGTAAAATCAATACGTTGAAACATACGTTACGTGTGAAAAAATCTTGGACAATAACACGTTTCGTTATGGGATTGGAAGCTATTGTAAACGGCTCCGGAACGAGAACGGAATGACAAAATATTCTTGAATGAACTTACATAGCTTACCTACGTAGCTGCAAACGCATCCACACTGAATATTACGACGAATCATTATTGCATAATCGGATTCTAACTACTAACTATAGCGGAGTAGAGTAGACGCAATGACGTATAACGGGATATAAAATATTAGCGTGACAATACATCAGAAACGACATGTGAATGTCCAAGTGATTTTCTTCAACGTGGTATGGATAGGAATGAGTCGAATCCTAGAAAGTTGTATAGCAAAATCCAAGGAAACACTACAATCTCTAGTTCACATATAAGCGGGCTTTTGGTAGAACATTCAGAAAGAGATATACGTAAAAAGTTTACATTAAATTTATTAATATTATTTGTTCATTCAATTATACATATAATCTAAAAGTATATAATTATTATACGTATACGTTGTTACATTTTTTAAACTAACAGCACTTCATTAAACCGGTTTAATACAATGTTTAACTAACATGACTGAAAATGGCTTAATTGAACTGTTGACGAATTGTTAGATACGTATATCCATTAAGATAGCTTATAGTAATATTCCGTCGATTTGAACATGACAATGCGAGATTGTTTGACGCGTTGTCGGCGTACTAAACGTCGAAAGCGAGAGACGGAGAACATGAGAATACCATTGCGGCGGAAGGGAAAGGAAGATATCGCATAACGGGTCTTCTCTTCTCAGTAGGTCGATACGTGCAATAGTTGACACCGATTAGGATACCATGGAAAATGCACTTGTACGCGTATGTCCATGGTATTTTTGAGCACGACATGTCCGATATTACTTTTTGGTGGATATAATCCTATAATATATTATAGACATATTTTATACATATATTGTAAACGTACATATATTATATACGTGAAAAGATTCTCTCTCTCTCTCTCTCTCTCTCTCTCGCACTTGGAGAAATAATTTATATATAAATATATCTAGTAATTGGAGTAATTGTACAAAAATCAGAGATTGCGTTTAAGTTGGTTTTAATGTGAGATAGAAAATATACTTGCAATAGTAAAAAACGTATACGCGGGTATTTACATCAAATTATATTATTCATTAGAAAGTAAATTTTTTCCATCAAAATGAAAAGTGTGGAAACATTTAGAAAATTGTAACATATATACTCTCAATTATGTTTACAAAATTCTTAATTTTATATCAAACAACCGAGGTAAAAGTTTTATTTTTTAGGATTTAAGGCAATCATCCTGCTCGCGCATGAAAACGACATTGAATTTTTCATAAGAAACTCGATTCCTTGTTTACAAGTTTGCTCGTTGCTATGTTAATCGGACTGTTAACTGACACATTCTGCTTCGGATTCGATTCAATCCGATCACGTAGAGTTGCAGTTAGCAATCTTAAAGGTGCGACCCCCACAATGAGGATTATCCTCAAGATAGACAGTTTGGTAAAAGGGACGGCAATAAAATCCTTCTTCATCTTCTCTCTCAGTTATGCAGGAAAAAAGCATAAAAGTGTGTATGCGCAGTAGGAGAGGAAAAAATATTCTGACGGTCGTGCGCTTTATTTTTCCTCCTGAAAAACCAGTCGTCGCGCATCGGCGATGATGCTAAGAGACGAGAGTGCATTCCGTTCCGGGCAAGGTTGCCGCCGCAGGGCGAATAAGGACCAACTTTTCTATCGTGTGTCGGATCAACGACAGATTATGACGCGAGATAAGAAACAGGAAACATGATTTGGGATCCTTCAGTCTAACAAGACACGTTCATCACATGACTCCACGTGCACGAATATATCCTATACGTACATACATACATACATATACATACACGGCGAATCAATTCTAGTTGCGACACTTTTTTATTTTTAAGTCTATATTTAAGTTAGTTGATTAATCGACAATGGATCGATTTTCTTAGATATTTGCTAATTTCTCATCATCATACTCACAAGCGGATGATAAACACATACAGAGTGCAGCTCACAGCTCGCAGTCTTAATTTTAATAATAATAGATTCTTTATTTGTCTATTCAAATGCTATTTTATCGAAAGTTTCACACAGTAAAAATTTTTTACAATTATTAAGTAATAGTTGTTGCATTTTTTAACAGCATTTCTAAAGGAAACAATAATAATATGAATAAAATCAACATCAAAGGAATATATATATATATATATATATATATATATATATATATATATATAGAGAGAGAGAGAGAGAGAGAGAGAGAGAGAGAGAAAGCATTAAGAAAATATGCTTTTTTTTCCAGAATAAAAAAATATATTTACTGTAAAGATATTGAAAATACTCGAACGAGACGCGGCAAATTTTTGTGACTTTTGACTTTTGGTTCAGACTTTTCTTCGCTTACTCGCTACTCACCAGATAACAATTAATATTTATGCTGAGCACAAATTCGATTGTTACGCGATATGAATTACAACGAATATTCCCGGGTTTTATATCAGGCCAATACCCACCAAAGTATTCGTGGCAAAGAGATACTAGCGCGCAAGTAGGCCCCCCTTCTTTCCAGGGCCCGGTCGGGCATCGGGGGGCCCCTATGTGCACCTGTGCAGGTTGAGAGATGTTGTGTTTTCACCTGGCAGTTCAACCTACAATCGCGAGCAAGAACGTTCCGCGGCGAGCGAGATTGTCCACTGTCTTGATCGAAACAAGCAGAAAAGTCGGGTCATAATATTCATAATTAAATGTCCATCAATTGTATCATTGTTCTTTTAAATTGTTGGACTTACCACAAATTATACAAGCGTGAAATACGATTTGACGAGTGAAAGATTTTGTGTTTGCAACGTTGTGCTGTTAAACACTTAATTTTTGCCAACGAGAACCAAATTGAATTCTCAGAAATGAATGAAGAGATTAAATGAAAGGCGCCTCGTGTGTGAGATTTCAACAAATACCTCTTTTTGAAGGATACAAAACAAAAAGGAGATAGCAAATTGAACTAAAAGAAGACAAATCTTTTGTAACGAAAGCTAAAATTTTTAGTAACAGATTATAAAATATGATTTTATTATAATTTAAAGTTAGATTTTAAAAACTAACGTCGGATATATGAAAGACTAATGAGACAGATGAAAAATGGAAGACAATGGCAGATTTTGTTATAAATTGATTACGTTTATTGAAATCTCTCTTTGCAACAAAATACAATCTTGAAATATATTTTTATGAAATAATCTAGTAATAAAACTAAACAATACATGTAAAGAAATATATAATTAACTTAAAATAATTTGAAGTAATAAAAATTAAGTCTAGTAATGTGACAAAAAAAG
>VBVQ01005416.1:0-11828 GCA_011636635.1 Tetramorium simillimum | reverse complement strand
ATAAAATTTAAATTAGATTATTTAGACAACAATTTTTTTATGATCATGTCGCACCATCTAGCGGAAAATTATTGTAACAAATAATATTACGTGAAAGTAGCTACATACAGTGCTCGTAGATCGGACGGAATTTTCACGCATGCGCGGCAGAAATGGCGAATATCCCAGTGATGTAGTAATGGGCGCATAGAACTTCGCGCGGGAAACCAGGGATATAAGGTTAGGTTTAGGTAAGTATAACATTTATTTACACACAAATATATAAATATATAATTATAAAATATATAATTATAAGAAATTTAGATATGTATGTAAATTATATATTTTCTTTTACAATTTTTTTTTATGCAATTTTTTACGGGCAACCAACGGCACATCTTTTCGTTTGTATTAGCTACATCACTGAGCCCGCGTTCACTGCGCATGCGTAAAAATTCCGTCCCATCTACGAGCACTGGCTACATACCGCAGGGAATTTTTCCATCACATTACATTTGTCAGCCTGATTTCTTGTTTAATGTTATGTAGAGAGCGTGCCTCTCAAAAAAATTATTTATCTAACGTGAAAGAATAGAGTTTATATATATAAAACGTCATAAATGGATCACGCCTGAAGTTAGTCGCTTTCGCATCGAATGAATTGTATCAAGTGCCTCGCGTCGAGTAATCCGGAAATCCCTAACTTCAGACACGGAAGACATACGCGATGCCATAACGCAAGTTTATTAACCTGAAACCGAGGGGCGAGTTTGACATTACAGTGTTGACGTTTCACATCGGACGCATGACATCACAATTGTATGACTAAGTCGGATGTATTCTTTTATATATTTTCTTATACGCACAAGTGAAGTGTTGGTGAACGATTTTGATCATTTTGAAAATTCGCTTTAACGTTTTGCGTAAGTGGTATTTTACATCCAGTCGATTTAACTCCAATTACTCCGAACGCAACGCCTCCTTATATACAGTTAGCCGTTACGTCGTTGATAAGGATCGCAATATGTAAATTTTTCCGAAGATACATACACTCGAGCGAACGTTCTTCTATGTTTCGAATTTATTACCCGTGTAATATTGAAATTCTTCATCCAGCAGTCTCGAGATGATCGCGTCGGAAGTTGGCTCCACAAACACAGAACCTGTCCACATCAGGATCACAAATGAGAAAGCTCCTTTGATCAATGGCAGGAGTGTGCTTCAACGTTTAAGTAATATTTTTAAAATCGGAAGGACGGCACACTCCGACGGCGGAGATGGCTACGTCGAGTTTGGCACTCTTGGAGTGGACAACACTCGTACGTTGGGAACGTTTGCTGGTGTATTCAGCCCAGTTACTCTGTCTATGTTCAGTGCCTTAGTTTTTATACGAATGGGTGAGTTGTAATTCGTGAAAGTTTTATATGTTCAGAGTACGAGTATCTGTTAGTTATGCTAACTTTGATTTTTACAGGATACATTGTGGGCAATGCAGGATTATTCGTGACTTTAATTCAGTTCATTATAGCATATGGTATCTTATTATTCACAGTCGCATCTGTCTGCGCTATATCGACCAATGGCGCTGTGGAGGGTGGTGGCGCATACTGTATCCTTTTGTTCCTGTTCTGAACTGCACGCTGCTTGGATTAAACTCTATTCATTCTCCATCTTTATCTCTATTTATCTGACGGAGATAGACCAATTATGCCAGCTCGTCATTTCAAGATAGCTTATCGGCAGATTAGTTTACTTTGTCCCACTCTCTCATACTTGATGTTATAATATGTTACTATGATTAAAAGTTATGAGTTAAAAACTTATTTTTCTGTACATTATAAAATATTGCTAATATAATAATTAGAGCATTTATAACAAACTAACATTAGAGCAATTATAACAATTAGAGCATTAGATATTTAAAAATAATCAAAAGTATTTTCCTATTGATCTATATAGTTATGATCAGTCGTACATTAGGACCTGAATTTGGTGGCTCTATTGGCACTCTCTTTTTCATGGCCAATGTAGTGTCCAGTGCGCTCTGTATCTCTGGATGTGCTGAGGGCTTGGTTGAAAACTTTGGCCCATCTGGTTACTTGAGCGGCAAAACCGGACTCATACCGGACAGCCGCTGGTGGAGATTTTTATACTGTTCTATACTAAACACCGCCAATCTTGTAGTTTGTCTTATCGGAGCCGCAATGTTCGCGAAAACCAGTGTTGCGATCTTGGCGGTTGTCTGTATCTGTCTGGGTAGTGTTTTCATTAGCTTTTTGACTCAGGGTGCAATGGAGGTAAATAATTTTCTGATTTTAATATAAGAAAGCATTTTGCTGTATACTTGATATTAATTTAGTTGACTGAATTTTGATAAATATTTATTATATCATTAGATACCAATACCGGATGCAAATACATTGGTACAAAACGTAACGGAGCACGTAAATGGAAGTTACACGGGTCTCTTGTCTTCTACGCTTTCCAGCAATCTGTATTCGAATTACAGTGCCGATTATTCAAGCGGAGGGACTATGACGGATTTCGCGAGCGTCTTTGGCGTATTATTCAGTGGTGTAACTGGGATAATGGCCGGAGCAAATATGAGCGGTAAATAAAAATAATATTCATTTATATTTGACGTATTGTACTGACCATTTGATAATTAACAGGTGAACTGAAAAATCCCGGTCGGAATATTCCACGTGGGACATTATCTGCGGTATCATTTACGTTTATATGCTATATTTTGTTGTCCGTCCTGACAGCTGCAACTACTAGCCGTTTTTTACTGCAAAACAACTTTATGTACATGATGCCGATTAATCTTTGGCCGCCATTTGTCGCCGTTGGCATTCTCACAGCTACATTTAGCGCTGGTTTAAGCAATTTGATCGGTTCTAGCAGAGTATTGGAAGCATTGGCCAAAGACAACGTATTCGGTAAGTAATTTTAATGACAAGAATTGAATTGCATAATTAAATTTCTTTGCTTTATTTCTTGTTTAGGTTCGGGATTAAATTTCGTCGTACAAGGCACATGGCGCGGCAATCCAATTGTAGCGGTATTCACTTCCTGGGTTTTGGTTCAGACAATCTTGCTTATCGGCTCGTTGAATACCATTGCTCAAATTAATTCGGTACTGTTTCTTCTAAGTTATCTCGCTACCAATCTTGCGTGTCTTGGATTGGAACTTGCTAGTGCACCAAACTTTAGGTATATCATTTAAGTATATATATCCGTTAAATTATGTTAATTACAATTAGTATATAATTTGTCACTCACAAATATTTAAATCTTTTCTTCAGACCAACATTTAATTACTTCACGTGGCACACGGCGACTATAGGTCTTCTTGGAACACTGATAATGATGTTCATAATCAACAGCATCTATGCTTCCAGTAGTATAATTTTATGCTTAATATTGATCATTGTGCTACATTTATTCTCGCCGAGTAAAAACGCACCGTGGGGCAGTATATCTCAGGCATTGATATTCCATCAAGTCAGAAAATACTTGTTGATGCTGGATTCGCGCAAGGATCACGTTAAATTTTGGCGTCCGCAAATGTTACTGATGGTCGCGTCTCCGCGGTCCGCCTGTCCTCTTATTGATTTCGTGAATGACTTGAAGAAAGGAGGACTCTACGTTATTGGACACGTGAAAGTTGGTGAATTTACTGGTCAGAATAGCGATCCTACGATGGAGGAATATCCGCACTGGTTGAGTTTAGTCGATCATATGAGAGTTAAGGCCTTCATCGAATTGACTGTAACAAAAACGGTGCGCGAAGGCATGCAACACTTAATAAGACTATCTGGCATGGGTGCGATGAAACCGAATACGATCGTCCTTGGTTTTTACGACGAAGAAACGCCAAGGAACTTCTTCTTGGATTCTCAGTACGCGACGGCGATGTTCGAAAATAGTGCAACTCTTCCGAATAACACTGTGTTCCCTCTAAGACAAGCAACAGGCGAAAAGAATCTAGATCCGGTTCAGTATGTCGGTATGTGCGCGGATGTTCTGAGACTGAAGAAGAACTTGTGTCTATGCAGAAATTTTCATCTGTTAAATAAAGCGCAATTAACGAAGTAAGTAGAAATTTATCATTGCGAAAATATTTGAAATAACATTTCTGTTACTATATTAGTAATGTGCGTTTGCTTTTAGAAACTCGAATTTGAAATATATCGATGTATGGCCGGTGAACTTTTTCCAACCAACTGATCAAGATCCGTTCGATACAACATCGTTATTCATGCTTCAACTTGCATGCATCATCAACATGGTACCTAGTTGGAAAAATCTACATCTCAGAGTGTTCCATTGCGAAGCTGCGGATGGCAGTGAAAGTTTGAGTATCTCCGATTCTCCCAATTCGTTGAATTCATTGAACGAATTCCCGAGAATCTCCAACGAGCACAGGATTCGAAAATCATTAAACTTACTGAGAATCTCTGCATCGATTAAAAAAATTCCGGAGTGGGGAGAGCAAATTCGAGGATTAAAGGGTAGGCCTCTGCTTGAGCCAAAAAATCAATATGAATCGAGCACGGAGTCTAATAATACTTTGAGTAACGTGTCCCGGGCTTATATATTGGGGTAAGCATTAATTTCCTTGGTAAATCTTCTTCTTTAATCTTTTTACATAGAAGAAAATGTTTATTATTATTTTTATTTCTCAGCGTTAATCAACTGATAAGGCAATATTCTTCTCAAACTGCGACAACGTTTATTTATTTGCCTGGCCCGCCACCCTCAAACACTTGGGATGAGGATGATATGTATCGGCAATATCTACAGTCGTTGACAGAATTAACTGTCGACTTACCACCGACAGTTTTAGTACACGGTGTTAGTGCTGTCACGTCGACCACCTTATAACAAAGCGTATAAATAGATATGGGAATGTTTTATACATTCTCTACTGGTAGAAAGAAAAGAGAAATTTGGAGAAGCTAAACTTAAATTATATGATTATATATTTAAATTCTGATTTCTTATAATACTGCTAAAATTTAAAACAAATTAATATATTAAATGCATATAAAGATTTGACATATAATTATAGTTTATTATGTCTCTCGTCAATAATTAATATGATAATTATTTTACAGAATATGATAGTATAGTATGCAATAGCAATAAGTATTAATTTAACGATTAACAGAAAGCTTTTGTCACGTCCAAAAGAAAGTTTTATATTGTAAGTACTAAAAATTTATTACTGTGATAACAAAAGTATTGAATAAGAAATTCTGGGAGACGAATATTTTTTAAAACTGACTGCTATGCAAATTAAAACTGTAAATATATCAACGGATCATATTTATAATATATATCTTAATATCTCTATACATATAAGTATTGTTACTGCATCACTTTTATATCATTTCATATATCATGAATATTATTCAATAATAATTATGAATATCTAAATAAATAAAAATTTAATAAAATATTACTGAATGTAATTATTAAAATTTTCATTCCAATAAAAGGATCGATGGCATTTTGCTTTGTTTTATAACATTTTCATTATATAATACGTGCGTTCTAAAACTCATGAAATAAGATGTATTTTCATTTTGCTGCTACTGGCTGCTACCGAGAGGACAATCATCAGTTGCTTCAATTCAAGATATAACCTATACGACAAATTTTGCTTCGAAATTTTCTCAACGAATATTAACGTTAAAGCCGTAGCGCGTCAATACAGTTTTGCTATGTTTGCAGACAAATTAACTTTGTCAATCTCACGATTAGTTAAAAGTAATTTGTCGAATATTCGACGAATGAGTGCCGCAACTAACACCGACTGTGTAAAATCTCTATTATACAAGGAATACGGCGATCCTGTTGAGGTTCTTCAAGTAACGACACAAACGATAGAACAACCAGCTGCCGATCAGGTAATTGTTGCTGCAATTAAAATTTATCCGCTTTCGTCTGCGATAATTTTTAATTCCCACGTAATTTAATAAAATTTTTCTACAGGTATCTGTAAAATGGCTATTATCCCCAGTGAATCCAGCCGATATAAACACGATACAGGGAAAATATCCTAGCAGGCCTTCTCTGCCAGCAGTACCGGGAAATGAAGGAGTTGGGGAAATAGTAGCAGTCGGCTGTAATGTTCGAGATTTGCACGTCGGAGACAAGGTGGTGCCAAATGGTCCTAACTTTGGAATCTGGAGAACGCAAGCTAATTATAATTTTAAAGATGTTATGAAGGTATGCATATTATTATTATTATATCATTTTATAACGATGCATTTCTTGCACATGTTAAATTCTTAAACTTCTTTTTTATAGCTACCAAACAATGTTGATCTAGTTGTAGCCAGTATGATGAACGTGAATCCATGCACAGCGTATAGAATGTTGAAGGATTTTATTCCATTAAAGCCTGGAGATACTGTGATACAGAATGGTGGCAATTCCGCGGTTGGCCAGTTGGTCATTCAGTTGTGCAAAATATGGAATTACAAGTCTGTCAGCATTGTCAGAGACAGGCCGAATATACAGGAATTAAAGGTGTAGCATTGATTGTTTTATTATTTTTATCATATTGCAAATCAAATATGTACATATGATATTACAAATTATTTAGAATCAATTGGCAACCTTGGGAGCGGATCAAGTGCTAACCGAAGAGGAGGTCCGAAAAACACAATTGTTCAAAGAGAAAAAGTTACCCACACCCAAATTAGCTCTTAATTGTATTGGTGGCCAGAGTGCGCACGAAGTAATGAGACACCTTGCTCACGGTGGTACAATGGTGACGTACGGTGGCATGTCTAGAGAACCATTAAATGTACCAATATCCGCACTTATCTTCAAGGTAACTCAAAATTATATTTGAGAATTCGAAAAAAAATATTTGACAAATCTCATTTGTGTTGTATACTTTCAGGATATATCGTTGAAGGGATTTTGGATGACAGCTTGGACAAAAGCAAATATGGAATCCCAGGAGAGAGTAGATATGTTTAAGAATTTAGCAGGTTTCTTTAGGGATAAGAAATTGCAGCCGCCACCATACAAACTGGTGCCTTTCTGCGAATATCAAGAAGCTATCACTAAGGCGCTCAGTTTCGACGGCCGGACGGGCGTGAAGTATATTTTAGATTTAACAAAATCTTAAAAAGTTTTTATATATTTTTGCGTACAGAGAATCTATTTTCTACTTTTCCATAATTCCAATTAGTGCATTTGATAGCATTCAAGGTTATCTTAAGATTCTGCAATATGTGCGTATTGTTTTTTTTTATGGTTCGGATAAGAGAAGCAAACTGAGATATGTATAGATATGAATTTTGTAAAATAGGAGAATAGTTTTACACATGGGAATATATTTATTTCTAGTAGAAATCAGTGTAAAAATATGCGAGAAAATATAGGAAAAATAATTGCAATGCGTTATATGTTTCGTCTGTTAAAATCCTAAATTATTCGATCTCGTCGAGAAGATCGAGCAAATCCATGCTGCGTTTCAAACTTTCGTGCTCGTCCTCGAAAAAATCCGCATATACAGTATCAAGTTTGGCTTTATAGTCCTCGTTCAATTTCGGTTTTTCATTTACCGCGTTGCTTCGTTTAGCGTTATTTCCCTCGGCATCAGTTTCCCTATTCGCATTATTTACATTCTCCTCGTCCAAGTTTGACAATAAATTAAGCGTGAACGGTCTCTCGTAAGTTTCCTCAGTCCCCAGTTGAACAGCCAGCATACCTAATTCTGCTTTTGCACCGCAATCTCTTAGTAACTGTTGGCTGTCTCGCCTTGCACTTTCCGTTATTCCATACGTCGGCAAATATCTATTATAAGAATAAGACAAGTAATTAGTTTCCATATTATGATCGGCTTTGCGTATTTTTTGTCTTACATATTTTTGCCCAATAATGTTTTTCTGTCGCCAAAGGTATCGAAGAATCCTCCGCAGCACGTTTCAGGGCTCACATCTTTAATCCTCATGGTGGCTAGAGTAGTTCTGTTCTCTGTGTATTTCTCGTCGTATTTCTGAGGCGTTACATTGAAGCTGGCGTCATCGTTTTGCAGACCGCGTCGCAGGAGGACAGAGACTCGCACATTGTATGGCTCTAATTCTTTCAGGCAACTCTGCCGTACGTTCCAGACCTCGTCGAAGGTCAGGCAGCCGTAAAACTGCGTTTTGGGAAGTGGACAAAAATCCTTGTTGAATTAAATATTGTTAAATTAGTTATACTGAGTTGTACTCACGTTAACAATCATCTGATGCACCATGGTGACACACTTTTGCGTATTTACATCGCTGACCATGTCGCGCAACGCGTCTATGTGATTCAGAACGATGAGAATGACTTCTCGCGGTCCGGTAGCAGCCTTCAATTGATACTTTACCATCATAATCATCAGGTCGAACAGCTTGTCCATACTACCCTTGTCCAGTTTCATGATGGATGAAAGAGCGACGCTCTCCAAAGTGGCACGCAATTGTGGTATCCCGATCATCGGCGATTCTTCGAAAATTGGTGACAGTATCTTAGGATTGAGCAAAGCGGCTGTCACGTCGTCCAGTACTGTAATTAAACTATATTAAACTAATTTTGCCATATGGCGCAACATTATTAGCTTCCAAATAAATCTTTTCATTTTTTTAGTGCATCTTGTTTTGATAGTATAAAAAAATTAATCAATTTTCATCAATTTCTACTATTAAGATCCTTTCAATAAATAATATGATATATATTTTTATTATAATTAGTATAATGACTGAAAATCACAAGGATTAAATGACAAAATTTGTGTTTGAGATATTTAAAAATTGTCAAAAAATAATATTATAATTGTATAAAAGATTGCCCTAAAATCGTTGTAAAAGATTATCAGCATAATTATAAATTACATTATATAAAATATATTAGCAAAATATTTATAAATCATTTAGATATACTCGAAATGTTGAGTGTTGTATCTTACCCTGTATTGTCTTATCGACGTCGATCTTTTGCGCCTTGAGTCTTTGTCGCAAAACATACAACATTTCGCCACCCATATTCAAATATAGGATGGGTGTCGAATGCAAAGACATTTTTGCAAATTCAATCTTTGTTCAATGATTATTGTCAGCGATACATGTATCGAACAAGTACACGTACGTTTTACTGAAGCAAGGGAGTCGATGCGTCGTCTTGACGACGTAAGTGTACATACATAATTCTAATTATTGCGATCGGTATAGAGACTGCGCGAGGAAATTTATATGCAGAACACATGGAGAATGAACCAAAAATATGATAAATATGACACATATCAATGTCGATGTGTTAAACTATCAAATAAAAATATTTTAAATTATTTTTATAATTTATTACGGATAAACAGAAATAGTTTCTTAATAAAACTCTTAAATATTTTTAGAATATTTCATTATTTTCGGAGATATTCAGTTCATAGAAGTGTTTTTATCATTTTGGCTATTTTGTTATTTCCAAGCGCGAAAAATTCTAGTCCTATCATTCATGAGAGAGAGAGAGAGAGAGAGAAAGATCTTTTTAAATTTTTTTTCCATTTGAAAACTATTATAGCATTTTTGTATTAAACTTTTTAAAATTAAAATATAAAAAATTTATCAATAAAAAATTTATAACCAGTTTAGGGACACCCCCGTATATATTATAAAAAAATAAGGGAAATTAGATTATAAAGATTTATTTAATACAGTTCTGAAAAAAAAAATTCATAAATTTTTGATAAATGAATATGGAACAATTTTTATCGAAGACGCTAAAACAATAAGTTTTTGTTTCTCTTCTCCATAGGTCTGTTTTTTATTGCTGCACTGCTGCACTAGTGCAATAAGTTAGAATGAAACAAATATACTTTTCTCGTTCTAACTTATTGCACTGGTGCACAATTGTGCAGTAGTGCAGCAATAAAAAACAGACCTAATATTATTCCAATATAATATTCGATTGTTCGGAAAGTTCTTAGCATTTTTAAATGAAATTTAAAAGAGTTTATTTAATTAAGCTTCTATAAATGCTTATACATACATGATACTGGTCGAACATTTTACACATGCAGTTAATACGTCCCCCATAAGATGAATTTAAAGCACTCTTTAACAATTTTATTATATTATATAATACTATTATATATATTGTTATTATTAATAATAATTATAATTGTGATCACTATTAAAAATAACAAAGTAAAAATAACAATAAATTTTGAATTATTGACTTCGATTGGTTCGGGAAAACGCTGTTAGCGCTATCAGGGCCAGTCTATCTTTGTTCTATTTTTAGTGAACAATGAAAATAGACTGATGTTGATAGCGCTTATAGCGTTTCTCCGAACGCACAATATTGTTTACATTCCAGCGCAAACGCCGCAATTGGCAACGACGGATTTACGCATGCGTTCTCCTTTAGAGTACGTTCCATTTATCGCCCGCGGCGCCCGCGGAATCGCCTTATCCTCGTTGTTTAGTATACAGTAAACAAAGATGAGACGATTCCACGGTCGCCGCGGGCGATAAGTGGAACGTACCCTTAGATTTTCAGGAAAAAACCGCGCGGTTCAGAGACAGTGCTAAAGAGAAGTTGAGATTAACTTTGGTTTACGCAATTCGTAGCATCATCGCTCCATAACGAAGGGTAAATTTCTCATATTATTGTATTTGAGTACATTTCACGACGGTGACTTCGATCGTCGAATCGATTTCATAACCTCTTTTTCGGCTCTAGACGACTGTGTATACGCGAGTGATTAGAAACGATAAGGATCCTAGATTCGAATCGGCCTTCAGCTCGCGTATTTTTCCTTTAGAGGATTGAGAGTTTAGACCTCTATGAATTAAAGAATTGGATAAAATTAATGCATAGAAATTTCGACAAAGGACAAGAGTGTCATAATAGTCGGTAAATGGTAGTTCGTTAAATATCTCTTAAAAAAAAGACGTAGATGATCGTATAAATGACAATGTTGCTCGAATAAATAATGAAGATCGTTTAACGACATAGTAAATATGAAGTTTATGATCGTCATCTTAAATTTTTACATAAAAAAACATCAAACAAGTACTTTTTATCGAATTTTAAAGTCAGGTTTATAAATTAATTTAATACTTACCATAAGAAACAATAGTAATAATTGAATGCGTATAATATCGTTAATGCTGTTTATAAAAAAATGAATGTTTTTTTTCCAGATTCTAGGAGCATACATACAAAAATATATTAGAATAATATAATATTAAAAAAATATTATTTCCAAGAGAACAAAATGGATAAAATACAGGATACATTAAATGCTAGAATGATCGCAGCTGGCAAACATTCTGAACTGTCTCATCAATTTAAGAAACTAAAGACTGACCAGGAACGTTTAGTATTTACTCTGAATGTAATGCAAGAATATGATGTAGTTCCTAATTTAACTGGTGTGCCAAAAAATGCCAAAGAATCTGAGAAATTGCGTGAGGAAGGCAATAAAGTTTTTGTCAAAGGCACTCTCAATAATATGACATGCATCAACGCTCTGAAATTATATACAAAGAGTATAGCATTCGCACCTTATCCATCTGAGCAACTCGCTCTTGGTTACGCGAATAGATCAGCGGTTTTGTTTAAATTAGGCTTGTATTTGGAATGCATTCAGGACATTGATAGAGCTCTAGCCCTAAATTATCCTAATAATCTAAGAGCGAAGCTTTATCTACGTAAGACGGAATGCTCCATGATCTTGGGAATTCATTCTGCAGAGGATATACTTAAGGAGGCACAACATTGTTTAGATAAGATGTCTTTAAATGACGCCAGTCGAGAAAGATTAAAAGCAAAGTTTGACAATTTACACG
>VBVQ01005415.1:0-11806 GCA_011636635.1 Tetramorium simillimum | reverse complement strand
ATATTTATCAATGTTACAAATGCTTTTTGTCTGACATAACATAGACAACTTTGGATTAAACCAATACAAAGAAAATAACATTATAGATAAGATAAGACACTTGTTTTCTTTAATGATTTGTGCAAAGTTGCATGATTCAACACTTTGCCTGCCAAGTCGATTTCAAGAACTTAATGAATCTAATATATTACTTTATTATTTTTTTAAATATCTTAATATAATTTATTCTGTTTTTAGTGTCTTAAATAATTATTAAAATTATTCTTAATCGAATAAACGAAACTTGTTACAAATGGGTGATAAAAATTTATAAAAATTACATAACCCATCATCCAGACATATGATGACGTGGCAGCCAAAATGTTAACAATTAAAGTCAATCCATTGGAAGTATGCTTTGATTTCATAAAAAATTGTTGACTGATTTAAGAATTGACACATTCCTATATATAATCTTAGTAATTAATGCTAATTTTATATTTATTCTTTGTATAAAAAAATATTGCATATTCCAATGGAATTTAACAGCACTTAAACTTCGAACACTAATCGAAAATTAATCGGATATTAATTATACATATAACAGTGTTTAACAGATACATACATAAAATAAGATTTTTCTCTTAAAGGAATTAATTATTGAGATACGCTTTGGATATCATAGAGGCATTAGAGATTAATACGAGATTATTCTGTCGTTCTAACACCGTTCTATATCACACGTCACATTGTCACACATCCACAGCGTTCTCGCGGACTGATTCGATTAATACGCGTAAAAGAAGAGACCTACTACGAACGCGACTCCGCCTATGAGTAGGTAGAAAGGCACTCCGGATCCTCCCTTCTTCTCCGTATTCTTCGAGTATCCCGCCACCCAGCCTTTCTTCGGCGATTTGTTTGACCTTTCCGAATCCACGAGCACGCCGACCTGATACTTCTTCATCAGCTCCATCGCGTCTTTCGAATGCCCGACGTCGTCGAAGTCCTCGGAGCCGTCCTTGCCTCTGTGATCGAGCAGGACTTCCTCGCCGCCCGGATGCTCATTGAGGAAGGGCTGGACGTTGTATACTTTGTCGTGCAAGATGAAAAGAACTTTGTCCTTGTCGTTATTTTTTTCGATCTCGCTTCGCGTGAATTTTTTCGCCATGTCTCACAGATCTCTCGATATTTCTCCCACGTGCAGTCGATCTACAAGAAAAAAAAAGAATTAATTTCCATCGAGGCTTCGGTATTACGTAAAACGTTTTCCTTCTATTCCAAGAAAGTGTCTCGTAATCGTTACAAAGTGTAATTTCGTTCTATCTTCAATAATTTGATTTCTCGATAAGACTATCTACAATCGCGATCGATAACGCTTGAGCCTAAAAAAAGGCTAATCGTAACGCATATTCAATAAGTCATTACTCTACGTTAGTAAGTAATTGTCACGTCAATAAGTTTCAAGAACTTATTTGACGTCGTCAGATGTCGTCAGACAAGAATTTAGAAGAGCAACGTCGTGTGTAGGAATCTCATGCATGTGTTTCATAGCGCTTAACGAGCGACGGAGCTGCTCAATATATATCATACCAAGGTCGAAAGAATGATTGCGTAACGAGCGCACAGTTGCTTACCAAAGGCTATCGCAGTTATTTTCGATTACACTGTAATATTATTGTTATTCGAGATATAATCTATTATATACTCGAGCGATAATGATGATCTTCAAGTGACTCGATAAATCATTTATTGAGATGCACCGCCGGATGTTGCGGACAAACATCCATCATGCAATCCTTGCACCTCGCGTATTAATGACGCAGTAAATTACATAGTTGTAGATGCAGTCTCACTGTCTAATCATCCGCTCGAACGGGCCACGCCGCGGCAATTCTATCGCTACGCAGCTATTTCGGTAAACAGCGGCAGTTCCCGCGGAGCCGAAACGCCACGCCGCAGCCGTACGATTGGAGACCATTAGTTAATAGGTTCCTCGAAATTTGCATAATAACTGTACTCCGCGTAATTTCCCGAGTGCGGCGCGCGGAAAGGCGCGCGCGGGGAAAAGCGTTGTCGAGCGAGGGATATTTCCTCGGTCGGAAGCTGCTCCACTCGACAGATTCGCTCCGATCCGGCAGCTACTTCTCCGTTCACCATCGAGACGTCAATATGTGTCTGAAGAATCACGGATTGGACTCTTACAATAATCAAACTCCGATCACGCAGGCAGGTTGGACGGACGAGTACGCTCTCGCGAGCCTCGCGACGAGTTTGCCGATTCGAGAACGTTCGCTCGCGGAGAACAGAGATCGTCGTCGGCGGCGAGCGAGACGCGAGTTCGACAAGTGCGTCGGATCGATAGGAAAACATCCGAGGGTGTTTCCCTCGAAACGGACGGCTCGTTGAGGCCTCGTCTCGAGTCTTCGCGGGGAAGAGCTCGTTCGAGGGAGCTCGCGGAGCAAACGGGAGACCAGACGTGTTCGCCGCGCCACGTACCTCCTTCGTGCCTTCGAAGGGTGTGCTGTTACGGATGCGTCGACTTCCCTGAAGGGAGGAAACGATTGGACGGAGAGAGAGAGAGACAGAGAGAGACGCGCGGTACAAATGAGACGCAGGTGCGAGCCCTGATGATCCCCGTCGATGAGACGTCACGCCTGAACCTCTCCTCGAAGCTACAGTCGCGTGAACACTACGGACTGCAGTTTGTCGGCTCTATCGTCGTTCGTACATGATCCCCCTCTTGGTTTCTCTCGTCCGGACCCCACCGCACGGGCTCTCCTCGTATTATCTGGAGGCCAGCCGCGACGTTGCCAGCCTGCTTCTACATCAAGCTGACCTGCTGACGCATTAGATCACGGCTAGTACCTAGATGGCAGATTCGAACGGCTGACTTTTGTAGAAACCTGCTTGTAACGATTCTTTTCATGAAGAAGCGCGCAATTCCCCACCTCTCCCCTCCACTCCCCGAATACTACACTGTCATATCAAAGTCTCATTTTCGAAAAGCTCGATAATAGATTATAATCACGGATGATCATTGATCACTCGGGGCATTCTTGTTTGTGAGGTTCAACTCCAAAATGTATGCACAATATTGCAAGCCAATCGATCAATCACGAGACGACTGCGTCGAATCCAGTTCTGAGACTTTTGTAGGATAGAAAAGATCACCGAACTGATAAGACAACTCTACCAATTCAAGTTTATCAGTTTAGTTGTAGCGTACAGTATACAGTGTGTCTGGTAACATCAATGGACATACTTTTCATTCGATAGGAATAGTCTCCCACACTTTATCACGCGCAGCTCACGAATTGCAAGGAATTCTGACAAATATTTCCCGTTTATCGGCGAACATTTTATCGACGGCGTTTTGTCTAAGATAAATAAAAAGTACGAAAATAAATATATCTCCATTTTTCGGATCCCGTCGGATCTAGTTGTGCAGGCAGCACATAGATTAATAAACATTATGCGCGATACGAATTATACGCAGCTGGATTTTTCACACCTCTGAATTTTTTTCTTCTCACGTTAATCCAATTGCGCGAAATCTTTCGAGAATTCCGTCTCGCGAGCCGGAGGCACGCAATAAGAATAATAGTGATTTCCCAGACGTTTTTGTGTAAGATTGCTAGGTACTATTCCAGTTTGTGAACTCACGTACTGTGCGGGCATGATGTTCGATTCATATGCAAAAGCGTCTAGTCACGGTGACGCCGCGTAAATCGCAGGAAGATAAGCGCGATACTCGATCGTATTTTTGTAAAAGCGCGTGCATGGCACGAACGTTTTATACGCATGAAAAGAAAGGAAAAATATACATTCATATACATGCGTGTCTATACATATATATTTTTTTACGCGATTTACATATACTATAGTTTTTAGATAAAAGTAATTTAAATTTAACGAATAAACGTTTTAACTTTTTCTAAAAATTTTATAGTAAGTGTCAATTATCACAAATACTATTTAAATAAACGTTATTCTGTTCAGACGCAATTTTGGCAGAAGAAAAGCTGCTTCTTTTGACGAAATCACTATGTATTTCGTGTGCGCAAATTCTGAAACGAACACCTTGTATAATAATATATGTATCGTCACGCGCGTGATTAGACATTTTCTTTCTGTATAATTTTTTCGTAATAGCGAATATTTGGAATCGATGGAACGAATGGACGCAATATATCTGATGATACGTTTATCGCTACAGATAAAGACACTTCGTCGTATTTTCGCAGTTTTAGCCATTTAACGGAATGATAGCTTTTTCGCATTGGTGAATATTATATTCATGAATAGCGCTCGATCCATTTTCGAAATATTTTATACAGACCTGCTTTCTTCCGATGCACTTTCAGGTGGAATAAAATTTTAACATGTCGCGCACAGAAAACGGCAAACTTAAACGTCAAGAAGAGAGAAGTTACTAAACTATGCCACTGTTATTTCTTTCGAACATTCCTTCGTTCATAACGAGTGCCTCGTTACAAATTGCAGTACGACCCACAAAAGTATATGGATGCGATAAGTGCAATGAGCGATAAGTTTCCAAATGATAAGAATTAATCGCAAAGACTATTTTTAGCAAACAGACCATTAAAATTAAGCCAATACGGGAATATCCATTTAATATATAATCTTATAATCTTTAATATATAATCTTATTTATTGTAAATAATAAATAACAAATTTTCAAATAAATGTATAACTGGTGAAACATTTATGAGAGTGAAAATATGTTTACATCGTTGAAGGAGATAAAAGCATTACGATATTTAACAAACGAGAGAAAAGCAAACTATAATGGCTTCGACTGAATCATACATAACATTGCGTCTTGCATATTTTAGTAGTATGCTAAAATTAATATAACGCGCACATGAATCGTTTTATATTCTATCTAGCTTCTATTGAGCCAGTAAAAGATTACTACGGCATAAAGTACGAGAGCGATATATGTGATCAGTGTACTCTGCGATGGCTTTTCTTGCTTCGGTTCTTGATTCTGCCAATCGTCCTTCACTGGTTCTTTTTTTTCTGTAAAGAAAGAAGAAAGTAGTTTCTAAAAAGCTTAATGACAGTGAATGACAAGTTCGTAGGCGTTATCATTTGATTTACGACTACGATACATAAATTATTTTTTACTGAGGCTAACAGGATGATTATAATAAATGTGTCAGTACGCTTTCTTGTACATTATTCGTGATCGTTGACGTAGCGCAAACATGTTGGAATGAGATCTAAAAACGATCATTAAACATGATAGAACATTAATAGAAATTAAAGGAAACACGTGTGGAATGTATATATGCCTGAGTCTACATTCCCCGATACGACGTAAACATCGCGAATAGAAGGTCGATATACTTGGTTTACAGCGCGAGTCGTTAAATTCGCAAGCTATAAATCCGATGCGATGCGATTCAAACGGGGAGGAGAAACGATCGAGGGAAGAAACGAGAAAAGAATCGTCAAACCTGTACTCTCTTCCGTCATTCTTGATTTACTGGAGCTTGGATCGTTGGAGTCCGGATTACCGGAGCCGTCCACCAGCTCTCCGATTTTGAAACACTCGCGAAGGTTAAGCGCCTCGTGACTGTGGCCGACGTTCTCGAAGCACTCGGTCGCGTCCTGCCCCGCTAATTGCAGCAGCACTTCCTCGCCGCCGGGATGTTCCTTGTGGAAAACCGTGAGGTTGTAGATCTGGCCGTCTATCGCGACCCACAGGTCCTCGGCGTTATTGTGCCGGGCAACTTCATCGATCGTGTAGACGTCTGTCATGGTACCTGTGAGGAAGAAATGATTCTCTGTGAAGAAGTGAGATCCTTCGAGATGCCCCGTGCGAGCAGAAACGATTTATGACTCTGTGTCTCTTCGCCGCTCCGTTACAGCGTCGTTACAACGGTTGGATCGCTTCACCGAGGATCTCCCGTAGGTTTCGTCTTCGTATCACCTTCGGCTGACTCACGTCAGCTCGGTCTATTTTGACCCAATCTTGGTGGCAGATCGGTCACGACGATACACTTTGAAAGGGAAAATAAGCTGTGAACGAAACGACACGACCGCAGCGACGAGGACGACGACGACGACGACGGCGCGTGCTTTGTAGCGTTCTCGCGGCAGCTCCGGCTTGTGTTAGCTTCCTTTCGTTTCTCCTCGCGGATGTCGACGGCGAAAGCGGGTCTCTCCTACCTGTCGCATTTCACGTCGCGAAACGGTTTCCCGCGCGCGCGGTGAATTCTCTTTTTTTTCCTCTCCCGTATATTTTTCTCCCGGCATTTCCGGCAAAACGCCGCGTGCGCGCGCGCGGTATCGAACGGCGATATCTTATTTATTTTATGGTCTCCCTCATAGCGTCGTCCAATTTCTACTGACGTGGAATCCGTACAGCGTATTTGCGCGTTGTTAATATTTAATCGATCGTTATTATTTATTTAAGTTGGCATACACAGCACCGATCGCGCGATGGGAAATTTCTCCGATTATCGATCGGCACTGTGTCTCCATCGGCCGGTCCGGTGATGGAGAGTGTAAATTTTAATCTGCTGATCGAGATGTGCGTCGGAGTATAGAAGGGACATTCGCCCGAGTAATCGAGTCTCGGAGGTCTATTTGTACTTTGATGATACTTTGATGACCACGGCGGTTTTGCTGAAGCGCGAATGTCGCCTCGCTTATCCCGATGAGTTTTTGGCATTTACGTAGGAATTTTTGTGTCGCAATTTCTCACCTGATTCGTAGAAAGTCGATATTGAGAGATGATATTTGCGAATATACGGCAGTCTTTCCAACAGTCTGCAACGCGTTTATCCGAAGGTCTTACCTGCGAGTCACTGCGATCGCTAAATCGGAATGGCGAAACAAGCGAAGCGGATGACTATCTTTTTTATCACGATACGTCACACATGCATATGAATTTTGTGTCTTTATAAACTACGATCTCATGAAAATGCATTAACCTAGTAACTTAGGTGACATTTGGCCGATGAATTGCAGAATAGAATTACTATAGACGGAAACGTCGCGATAATCGCACTGTCTGTCATTAACTGTATGCCAGTCAGCAACCAAAATTATTTGCGAAAACGTGATTCTTTCGAGGTAGGCAACTTTCAAGATCCGCGACCTTTTTGCTCTGTCTCTCTCAATTTACAAAGATTATCTTGGATGTATATTATCTTCTTCATAATCACATTTCTCGCGAAATTTTTTTACTTTCAATTCATTCGGTTAAAGTCCGAAAATATAGAAAGTCTGTTCGTGTCCGATTAATGTCGTCGATACAACTGGAAACTACGGACGACACTGTTCAAAACTTCCATCATTAAATACTTGAACAATATTCACGTAGTGATTAGCATCAAGCGACAGCATCTCAGATCTGTTCAACATTTATGTAATTGTAATCGTCGCGATATTCGTTGGCGTTTACGTAAAAGCACTCGCGGAAGTTCGTCGCATCAAATTGAATAGTACAATTCACGTTTAGATTAGTGCATGACGCCGCCGGTAATACCGATGGAAGTTTGTAAACTTGTGCTATGGATGCCGCGCAACGGAGGACTGTTAAGTAAACGCGAATTCGGTGGCGCAGTGCGGTTCATTCTCGCTGAATCGCTCTCGTATGGTTAGCCAGCCAACCCGAGGACTTTGAAGTCCTCTGGATGTTTGCGCCGAATTACCATACGCACGTTACAGCCACCTTAATCTTCTAATACAAATCTCTTTGCGTTTAATGACGTCTCGCCGAGATAATACAAGGTGAGAAACATAAAATAAACATAAAATAAAAAAGTCTTAAAGATAATTTTTATGCATATTTTTACGAAATTGTGCGCGAGATGACATAATTGTTTCAAGTTCGCGACCTTGGAACTTCGGGAGGCAGCTAATTACCTCGGTCGCCCCTTGAATATTCAAGAAAGTGTTCACTCGAAGGACGGAAGTCTCCGCGATCGCGACAAGTTTTCGAGAGTTCGGAAACTTTTTAGAAAATTGAAAATCAGTACACCTTCGACGGTACGATTAAGATTTCCGCGGCTCCTGGCCTGGAATGTACGGTGTGCATTGTAATATCGCTCGATGTCTCGATCGAAGTAAACTTCTCGCTTCCTCGCAAAATCTCGCAGCGCGAACTCCTGCTGTTTTACTCCGCTATTTATAGGTAGGTCGGGTTCTCCCTCAAAGAACGATCGATCCACGTTGTTCTCTTCAAGCTTACCGATATCGAATGTCAGGGAAAAGTCCAGGCAGGCGAGCGGAAGTTTCTTTCGAGGATCACCGTCTCTCCCGGGGCGTCTCGCATCCCCACGAGTCAAGGAGCACTACAGCGAGAAGCTTTCATCTTTACTTTTTATTTCCCTCCTCTCTGGCGAGCCTCTTGGATTAATTATCAAAGTCGTTAGAGTCGAGTTCCCCCGATCAATCTTACTTTGACAATTGCGGAATAAATAAATAAAGTACGCAGCGCGCTTGTTTCCGCTTTGATAAGTTCGGAGAATACGTGCTAATATAAATAAAGAGGTTCGACGCGTTAACGAAACACCCGCAAATTCCGGTAAACGCGAGATGATTCAAACGTCAAGAGAGATAATGCCGACTGCAGGAACAATCCTTGTCAATCTAAAACTGTTGTCGCGCGTAAGAATCCGCGCGTTTCGTTTCTATCGCGCCGAAATTAATCCGGCCGATTCGCGATCGCATCAGCAGAATTAATTAATTCGATTAAAATCACATTTGGCTTTTCCCGCCCCGCCCGTCCGGCGCGTGTCGTGTAAACACCGATCTGCGACGATGTTCCATCGATTTTTCTTTCAAACCGAACCGGATGGCTGGTTATGCAACGCGATACGAGCCTTTATTTCTCGGCTCGTTTATGAATTTCATTGACCAATTATATACCTATCTGTGAACGATATTATTACGTGTTTGTCATTTATTCGCCGCCAATCGAACATTATCAATTTTTTTTGCTACATTGAACAAAAATGTAACTCTGAGAGAAAAGAATGTGGTATTTGCGACTATAATTTCATGGTAAAATAATTATAGTCAGCAATATTATTTATAGTAGTTATTACTATTTATAATAGTTATTATTACTATAATATTGGTAATAACGACCATATGCTCATAGTGATGACAATTGTGATTATTATTACATTATTTTGTAATACAACTTAGTAAATTAAAATCTCGTTTTAGTTAATAATAACCATATTATAAGTTGCATGCAATGCAAGATATGATTAAGAGGACTTTAATAAAAGTTGAACCAACCATAATTTATACTATTTAAATAACTATAAAAATGTGGTTGGTCTAAAAATAACTATAAATTATAGTAATATGGTTATTGCAACTATTTTTTTTCTCAATGTACTTTGCCTTTTTTTCTCTCTGTCTCCCTCCCAAAATCGTGCTATTTCTTACGCCATGGAACTGTAAGAGTCGTCTTTTTTCTTGGTCTAAAAATAAATTTATTTCTACAAGAATCTTACAATATTAACACTTACATGATACTTGAAGCTCGGTAACTCGATGACTGACTTGTACAGTCGATATCTTCCAAAAAAGTTGATACGTTTTTATCTGAGAAAATTACTTAGACCATAAAGATAAACATTTGTATCTTAGAACACGTGTCTCTATTCTATTGACTTATTAGTCAAAAATATCTCATAAGTTGAGACATTTCCATTGAAGATAAACATTTCAATCTTAGAATGCAAGCTTCTATCTTATTGACTTATTAGTCTTACAAAACGTCTGTTTCCTGCATTTCTGAGATACGTGGACACTGGCCACAGAACTAAGTCGATTAATTTTTGAAATATATAAATCGCGTTCGCGCTCTCTCTTCTTCGGTTTTCGTGCGCATCCCTCGATTCTGTCACTTTGGGATTAATGCTGTATCCAGGTAGCAGACGCACGCGAGCCTCAATATCGCCGGACTGTCTGCATCGGAAGCGTTTGAATGGACCTATACCGGGCCCGACGGGGCTTGGGGTGGCGGGTTGCTTTGATCTGCGTAATTAAACGGCGCGATTTCTCGGCACAATGCCACGGTTGTCGGACGCGGCACGCGTGTGTGCATGTGTACGTACGCGAGAGCGGAGTAGATTGTTATCTGTTTTGGATATTTCGCGTTTGAGCACACGGCTGTCGATGTTATCGGCAATTTTTCATTTTTGCGTTACTCGCATCAAAGCTATCTCCGCGCACGTATCCATCCTATATGTATCACTGTCCGTCAGTTGGTCGTCCCCTACTTCCCCCTGCCTGTTCCGCTTGCACAAATGCGCAAAATTACTCGTATATAACATTTCGCGTTTCATCCTACCGGCCGTAAACCACCGGTCTGTTATCATCGAAAGCTTAGCGGGGGTGATTAATTTACGATGCGAACGACAAGTCGAATTAGCGTAAGAAAAATTTAAGTGCCACCGAACGGTCGTACCCTCTGCTCTTAGCCGTCGTCTCGACGTTGGCGTGATCGCGATCTCGGAAGGTACGGGTAGACCGTTAAACGACTATCAGCACGCGATCCGAACATTGTCGTCCTCGAGGTATTACTTAGAAACCTCGCGCGGCAAAGAGCGGAGCGCGCAGATTAGCCGTGCGGGAACGAAAACATTCGAGCATCGTTAAGTCGTTAACCAGGGGGTTGGGTGAGAATCGTCGAGAGAGAGAGAGAGAGAGAGAGAGAGAGAGCGCGGCCGGAGTATCACACCCTGGTCGTGACTCACGCCCGATTGTCGGAGTAATTAAAAAGATACCCGTCGAAGAGCGTTGAGTTACTTTCATTACGTCAGTGATTGTCGGTCGGGAAAATACAAGACGGAAATATGAAACTAATTGCGATCTCGAAATTTTTCGAAGACGCGACAAATTCTTATTCGCGGAACCGGATATTCCGACCTGGGAGAGAGTCTTTGTTCGGCCGACGCCGCCAACTTGTCGTTGGCGAGGCTGGTCTTTCCGATGCAAATCCGTACGCGGAAAGTTTCCCCGGACTTCGCCCTGATCTCCGCGCCCGTGTAGCAGTCGTTTAACGTGCCCGGATATCTTTTATGTTTCAGAAAACCGGAGCCAGGATCAAGATCTATTCCAACACCTGCCCCCGCAGCACGGATCGTCTCATCAGCATCTGCGGGAAGCCTACGACGTGCATCGAATGCATACGCGAACTGATCGCCACTATTAAGACCGTGAGTATATACCACCGAGATCATGACTTTCCCATATATCTTTAATAGTCGCGCCGTTACATCTCGCACGTGCGGGCGGGAGCGCCGATCCCCTTTGGCCGGAACAAAAAACTTGATTTGTTTCATGTCCCCCTGTAGCGTTCGAATCCTGCGTTTGAATATATCACTACGGTTTTTTTTAGCGGATAACGATACATCAATGGTTTCTCTCTCTTTTTTTTTTTTACTGAATTAAAGCTCGTTCTACATGTAACGCGTAGGCAATCAATCTTTTGAGGAGGTGGAGGATAACGTCAAGTTTGCATTTTTCAGTCACCGCTGAAGGGGGTGAACAATCCTTACGACCCGCACAACTTTGATGACTTCTACGCCGACGACTATGGCGGTTACGGCAGCGCCGATGGTGGCCAAGGCAAGGTTGGCGGCTTCGGTGGTCCCGGTGGCCGCGGTGGCGGCGGCGGCGGCGGTGGTGCTGGCGGTGGCGGCGGCGGCGGAATGCCGCCGAGACGCGACAACCGTGGCGGCGGTCCCGGTGACATGAACCGCGGTTTTCCGCCGCCACGAGGCGGCCCGCGCGGCGGCGGTGGCGGTGGTAGCGGCAGCGGCGG
>VBVQ01005413.1:0-11834 GCA_011636635.1 Tetramorium simillimum | reverse complement strand
GCGTCATATTGAGTAAGTCTTACTCAATTTGTTGTTAATTTATCTAATTTAACTTCCATGTTAATCAAAACCTATATCTTCTTTTTAATAAAAATTAATGAAATATTGAGTAGGAGCAGTGGCGACCTATGGAATAATTAAAAATGACCCAAATTGAGTAAATTTGACACTACGAGTTTAACAGTATAGATTATGGTTCAACTATTATTCAAATAAGATAAGAAATGTTGCAGCATGAAAAAGGATCTTTATTTGCATTATTACAGTATCATATTGAACCAGAAGTTAATATTTTTTAATTTATTGTTGTCAATTGCTTTTATATTAAAAAAAGCTAATAAAACATTTTAAAGCCAAAGATCTTCTTTTTATTAATTGTTACACGATGTAATAGTAAATTAAAAATTAAACATTTTTATAATAAATATTAATATAAATTTTAAATAAAAATACTGTTATACAAAATAATTGAAAAAGAAAAGAGAGAGATTGCGTTAAAATGTGATAATCACAAGTATTTGAAAAAGAATAATTTATTCAAAGTAATTAATTGATAATTGATTCCATTATTACTTAATCATCTCCATTAATTCCATCTCTATCTTCATCTTTTCCTAAAGTAAATCTTTTGTTTTTAGTAATATATTTGTGAATGCACCACGTCATCAGGCTCCGTTGTACTTCTTCAACTCCGTGCACTTCGAGGCGAGAGTCTCTTCGCTTAGTATCTGCCGGCGGCTCTGGCCACATTAAATGCGCGCACATACACAGACAATAAATTTCAAGCGTTCGCACACTTATCCAGACAGATACACCGTAATGTAGGCATGTGATGGAATATCGCGGCTTCGAAGTTAAGCTCTCAATTACACCAGAGAATTATGAAGCTGCGGTATTTAGCCGATTCGGATCCCCCCCTCCCCTTGCGATTCTTTGTAATCCCTCCTTACGTTATTTCTTTCGGGCCGAGGAGCGGGGTGAAAGGCGAAAGTGCTCCGGGGCAGCCCGATTGTGTCTTCATTAGCGACTATTAATTGTCAAAATGTGCCACATAATTCAGTTTGCGCGCGCGCTCTCTCTCTCTCTCTTGTACGGTTCGCGCGCGCGAGGCCCCCGCCGTATATATTTAAGTTTAACGTGCTCAATTGATTCTCGCGGAGAGGAAGAGGAGAGAGGGTGGAAGGGAGAGAAGGGCCTCGGGGCCCTAATCCCTCGGTGAATCATTCGCGATATCTATGGGGAAACGTAGCGATCGGCGCGGCGGCAGCGAGACGCCGCGCCGCCGACGTTCCGAGGGAACGCGCGCGCGGCTCGTCGGACGCGAGTAATTGCTAATGGATAATTAATTCCGGGATAAAGACGGGGCGACTCGGCTCTTGACCCCCTTCGACGCAGGTACGCTACGATTCTCACGGGAGTCGCCGGCGGAAGGCGAGCTTGGAACGACGAAAGATCGTGGTAATCTAAAATAAAGGTCGAATCGTAATTTGCAGCAAACGATATGTTAAGAGAGACGGAGGAAAGACTGAAGATTTACTGTCTCGCAATAAATAAATGAACAGGGATAAAATTAGAAAGATCATAGAGACACGCTTAAGAGTGAATGTACATTTCATCCGATACAAAGTCTTTTAACTTTCATTCCCCACTTACATTTATACAATTATTAATATTCCCGGAAAATTCTAAATTAAGATTGGACGGATTCGCTTGGATCGCATTCGATTGTATAGTGGAATGTTCACAAGAAAAAAAGCTATCTTTACTTCAACATTCCTACACACAAAAAATGTCATTCTACAGACGAGAAAAGCAATTACTTCTCTTTTTTTTATTTTGTTTAAGTTATAGTTTCCTTCGGCAATTAAAGAATATTTTCATAATAAGTGTTTAAGATATACTCATCATAAATTCAAAATATTTTAAGTAAATGTGATCCTTATGATGACTTTATGATAGATTTGCAAATATATAAATTTGTCAAATACTTAGAATAAGTATATTAATGCGTTTATATACTGAAAACAGATTTTGGTTAAAAATGGTCGAATCAGAAAAATCTTGTAGGATTGATCAAATATTCTGGTTATTATAATAAGATTTCTGATTATCATAAGTTATGAAGTATTGAGTTATATTATAATAACTAGTATTTTTTATTAATCCTACATTTTCTGATTCGTCGGTTTTTAACCAGAATTTTTTTTCAGTGTAATATATATTTTTTTGTGTGTATCTTGATATCATTGATTTTTAAACTTTCGAATTTTTGTAATTTTCTATTGAGTTATAAATGAGATGGATTAATTATTCATTTTAAACGTCCTTATTGATATTAACTTTTTTCTTAAACGGTTTACATGCGATCGATAATTCGCTTTCCCGACACCGCCGTGCCGCGCCGGTGCGCCGTAGGGCTCGCTTCATTACACCCGGTACGCCAAAATATTACGCACGATAATGTAAATGACGGCAAGATTTATTCGTGTCCAGGGACAAGCGAGATTTACGAGAAAATGGCCGTTCGAAACACGCGTCATACGACACAAGGGGGTAACGTATTGCCGTCGACGTCGCGTTCCACGTGCACAATTTTTTTGTTGGCGCTCGTTGCCTTTCTGCCGTCTACTTCATCCTCATATCATCACGGAAGCGTCTTTCTGATCCACCGGGAGATACGCGCGAAAGTACGAGCATGCTCCCTTTCGGAGTCACGTAAGTCGCGATCTTTTAATACCTCAAACGCTAACAAGAACTACGGAGGATTTCCCGCGGGCTGCACATACTTTACTTAATTACTGCCCATTTTCCGATCCATTTTACAACCTGTGTACTTAGTATTCTTATATCTGTCACATTTTAACATTAAACATTCGACAAAACGAGACACACAAAATCTATTCTTGTCATACGCGCTATTTTTATTTATATATATTTTTACATATATAATTTTATTATTCTTTATTTATAAATTTTATGTGTGATTGATTTAGAAAATAAATTTTTTCTCAAGAAAAATAACAGAATATCTTGATGTGTGTGGCAATTTGATTTGTATTTAAATAGAAGCAATTTTTTTATTATATTTTAACGCTTTAAAATTCATTTTATGTCAACCAAATATTATTTACATCAGTTACATATTTTGATATTTTAAAACTTAATAAATAAATTAGCAATTTTTTCTTCTATAGTAATTATAATCGAACAATATTTACCATTCTACTAATTTTATGGATAAATAAAATATAATATCTTTAATAAACGATCTTATTTCCGAGCAGTAATTCAACATTTTTTAATCGCATTTTATACGTGAATTATTGTAATCTTCTATAAAGCTATTTGCGTTTTGATTCATCTTAACGTCACTTAATTATTTCTGAATCCACCTTGCGATTACGCGTGTAGCTTTGTGCCGCGTAATCCAGATACCTCGTAGAAATAATTCATCACCAGACTGACGCGTGTCGTGCGTTCGAGTTGTTTTCGAGTCCTAAATCACACACGACGACATTTCACGCGCCGGACGACAATTAATACGCGATCACGGCTACAGATACGTAAACGAGGTAATGGTAAGATATAATTCATCGTCTTCGCGGTTGTTGGAGGCGCCTTATCATCCGAGAGAAAAAAAATTGTTCAGTAACCACACGGCGAAATCAAGAGAGAGAGAGAGAGAGAGAGAGAAAGAGAGAGAGAGGGATTTAGCAACATCGAAGTTTCGCCGTGCGCTGTTATTGTTTCTTATAAATTGCATCTTTAACGCGCCTCTAATAGACACGCCGGCACCATTAGACTCTCTGACGGATTTCATCTCGTACGCGGTTGCGTTTATGCAAATTATGGCGCACCGCCTCCGGACACGAGCGGAGCCAATCCGTTATCGCTTTATTACTATCATTACTATTTATATTTAATATCCTTACGGCGTGCCGTAATTAAACTTGTCATCTCCGCGAGATTAATCTTCAATGAACCAAACCGCGTTTTACGCCAGATATAATTGATGTCTGTCCTACAATGTTAAATTTCTGCATTGCGGCAATTATTATCTTGGAAGAAAGGAAGTGGAAATTATATTTTATTGAAATTAGAGAGAAAGAGAGAGATTGCATCTCTCTATACAGTTTAATGGTAAAATTCCGAAAGACTCCTAATTATCTTCAATTGCGCGAGCGAAAATTAAAATCGAGATTTCAGAATAATGAAATAATACATTACATGAGAAAGCTGTTTACCCCGAAGGGAGAGCCTACCTCGGCTCAAGGTCCCTTTTCCTTCCCTCGCCTCTCTCTCTTTCTCTCCTTCCTTTTTTTTTCCACCATTCCTCTCCCTCGCTCCCTTCGCTCTCGCGGACGATAAGCACCCTTTGACCTTTCAGTTAAGTTATTACTTTTATCCAGCGTGGGTCACGGGGCATAAAGGCTCGTTGAGCATCGAATCGACTCTATCAGTCCAATTAAGCGGCGTGCCGGCCGCGCGAACAATCGCGAACAACCGCGCCTCGTTCCCTAAAGCCCATGACCACCTCTAACCGGCACCACCCCCTTGCACCCCCGGCAGCTCGCCGCGGAGTCTTACGTCGCGACCTTTTTTATATTTCTCGCGTGAGATATGGAACTAAGGAGCCGGCGGTGTCGGCGGAACCGCTCGGCATAGACCGCTCGTGAATTACATTGTGGGTCGGCGCTGTCATTACGCGGTTTTTCCCTCGCCGCGAATCAACGTAGGCCGCTTGCACAGGTCTTCAACCGGGGCTTTCTCGAGCGGGCTTATGGGGGCGTGTAATCGCGCTGTGTCCGAAACGCCCCCGTCGCGATTACGTCGATTCGGATGCGGCGAGACGGTCGCGAGAGCTCGCGAGCGGTCATCGAGTCGGGAAATCATCGCCCGGCCGTCGCACGTCGCGTGCGTCTGCCGCGTGGTCACGCTCGAGAACGAGGGTTTTATATTAGGATCGTAAGCGAGATTTCCCTACGAAGCTTGCGGACGGACGGACTCGACTGATGAAGCTGGGCTATAAAGCGACTGATTGTGAAACTCAAGGAATGGCAGAACGAGATATTAATTCATGATTCGTGAGGTGCATATCTTTTGAATTTTTAACTAAAACACATCTGATAAAAATTTTTTACTACATTTAGATACGCTCTCGTATCGAGCTTTTCAATCTTAAATCGCAAAATATGTATATTTTTCATTCCTTCGTTCGTTTAATGAGACTGAATATTGATTAATCGCAATTTTATTAAGAAATAGTTTTTCTATTAGATGTTTGTTAATAAAAATATTTTTCTCAAACGTGAATGAATTTCTTTGCAATATTTGTAAACATCTAATGGAAAAACTGTTTCTTAATAAAATTGCGATTAATCAATATTATTAAACGAACGAAGGAATGAAAAACATACATCTTTTGCTATCTATTAGTAAATTAATTTTGCAATTAATTTCGATGTAAATACGAATGCTAATTTAAAAAAAAAATGAAACATTTTGAATGGATAAGACGTTATATTGTGTAAGGATAATACTAAAGAAATATAGACGTATTTCCAGGCTATCGTATAAAGATGATCACGTAGCATGTTGTGTTCGAGGGGGTGCTTTTCATAACGTTACCCAATGCTTCCTTATAGCACATCTGACGAGTGCGCTGTTAGGTTCGCGTGCATTTGCTCGCGTTTCTACATCTCAACAAGCACCTGTACGAGGTAGATTATTCTCATTACGGATGCAGATGAATGATCTCTGTAACGGGATGAGGCGCGTTTTAAGGATCGTGAATAATGATTAGGAAATATCCTCGGATTTAACGAGAGCAGAGATTATCAAAAGATATACAATAATAAGAATTAATATTGATATGCACGTGCAATATGTATTTCTGATACTTGCACTGAAAAAAAATTCTAGTTAAGAACGGACGAATCAGAAAATCTTGTACGATTGATCAAATATTCTAGTTATTAAAACTCAATACATTATAACTTATAATAAACAGAATTCCTATTATCATAACCAGAATATTTGATCAATCCTACAAGATTTTTCTGATCCGTCCGTTTTTAACCAGAATTTTTTTTCAGTACGGAAGATATAATTCTTAGGGGGGAATACATTAGTAAATAGAATGTATATTGCAAGGTAAAACACGTAAATGGGAGATATGTGGAAAGAGGGGAAGAATGGCCGCTATTAATCATGAGAAGAAATTTTGTAATGTCATTCCTTGTCAAGTTAAGTAATTCCCGCCATAAAAGATAGGAGGCGAGATTCGTCTGTGTACATAATAACTGTGTACGCGGCTCAACTAATGTGAAACGTAATACTGCAAACCGTGATTGAAGACGCAATCGTACTACAATCGAGGATAAAGGGAAAAGAAAGAAAAAGGGGAAGAAAAATCGTATAACGAGACGACCGTTTTCCTCGAACGCAGCTTCGTGCGAAGTCATCGTCCTTGTTTTTCTCAATATATCGTACGTATATACAGTACCATTGCGTGCATTGTTACGTCTCAATGGATACTCGTGCACGAAAGTTGGCGTAATAATTCGAGCTTGTTAAAGAATACGGATGAAGGGCCTTTCAATATAATTTCCAACGCGTGTTCCGTAAGATCCGTTTGCGAACAACACTGTAAAATACTATCGCGATTATCGGAAAATCTGCGCCTCGAAGAAACGTATGAAACGTAAAACATGGGTGCGCATGAATAATCATGGGACTCGAACAGCAATGCGATTCTGTGGATAAGAAAATGAATATATCATAAAATTCGTTCCCGTTTTTCCATTTTTAAGTAAAAATATGAAGTAGAAAAATATAAAGTAGATTTATTATTTATTA
The DNA here is from genome assembly GCA_011636635.1 of Tetramorium simillimum. NCBI lineage: Eukaryota > Metazoa > Arthropoda > Insecta > Hymenoptera > Formicidae > Tetramorium > Tetramorium simillimum. Next base: position 4,976 of record VBVQ01005413.1, on the reverse strand, counting down.
GTAAGATAAAATTTATCTATACATATGTATATTAATAAGAAAATAAAATATAATATTAAATTAATGTAAAATTATGACACATTTGATAAAGTTGAATTATATTATAAATATACTCATTGAAAAAAAAATTTTGATTAGAAATGGACGAATCAGAAAATCTTATAAGATTGATCAAATATTCTGGTTATTATAATAGAAATTCTGATTATTATAAATAGAACTCAAACTTTATAAAGTATTGAATTCTATTATAATAATCAGAATATTTGATCAATTTTTTTGATTCTACAAGATTTTCTGATTCGTCTCGATTTTTAACTAGAATTTTTTTCAATTTTTTATAAAGCATTATACTTTGTTGACAATTGGAAGCATTGTAAAACTGCAGCACATTTCTTTTCCCACAATCATATTCGCGCGGATTTCTGCAAGAAGCCGATTCGACTTCCGTCATTCCCAGCGAAACCGGGGTGGACGATTTCCGTCGGTGATTTCGAGCGCGTGCATACGTGCGTACATACATATGCGCATATCGCGAGGGGTATTTAGGAGGAAATCTAGAACGCTCATATAACAAACCGCTTCTTGGTTCTTTTTTGTTGTCTCGGATATGCGGTCATCGAGTCAGAAAATCATCGTCCGCTATTTTCTGCAATTCATACTCAACGCGTTCGCGTGCGCCCCGTATAGAGAGTCATCGGCTCGGGAAATCATCATCCGTCATTTTTTTACAATGTATGCACATTGCACTCGCGTGCGTGCCCGGATCCCTCTCGGTGTGTACCGAAGGGGCTCGAGTGACGGTATTATGCTGGGTAGTCGAGCACCTATCCCCATACAGATGGATGATTCTTTAATGCGCTCTCGCGTGGACGGCGGACGATAACGCGATCGGATCGTGGATCGTTTCTTCCGAAATATGGAGAACGTAATATATGCCATGCCTCAAACATCTCACGCGTTTTCTGTCTGTAAATTCTAGAACCCGAATTATTAAGTACAATTCTTATAGCTTATAACACTGGATTTATAAATTAAATTAATTTTCAAGATAATGAATCATACTTATAATTGCATTGATAATATTAATAATATTAATAAGTTATGTTTAATACTAAAAGTACCGGTCATTTCTGACTGTTTCTATTTTTTAAATTAATACTATTTTTTATGTAAGAGATAGTTCTGAAATTTTATAACTTTTCATCAATCATTTCCTTTATTCTGATGAAATATTTCTATAATAGTTTTCTATAATTTTCTTTATTTTTATAATAATGAAATTAGAAAATGACCGCTTGGTTCTTTCAGTACACACAGAAAAATATATATTATCTACGAGTAAATATACTTGTCCTAAGTATTTGATATTTGATAAGTTTATGTATCTGCATATCTATCATAAAGTCATCATAAGCATCACATTTACTTAAAACATATTCTGGACTTGTGACGAGTATATCTTAAACTATTATTAAGAAAATATTCTTTACTGAAGAAAACTATTATTTAAACAAAATAAAATAAAATAAGTATAATTGCTTTTCTCGGCTGTAGAATGATATTTTTCTGTGTGTAGGAACTATTAATATTTCTAGTGTTATATACGTAAATGTATGTAAATATACGTTTGTTAATCTTATCATAATTCTTATCCCTCGTTTCATGATGGAGCATCACGCGATCGATTTCGCATTTTAAAATCCACCGACACTTGACGCCGTCATTAAGCCGCGGGTTTCAGAAGGATCGAACGCGACGATCGGCTGGACGTACCGTCGAGAGCATGCCGATGCATCGGCGGAATATAGCGCAAAATCGGTTTCTACACTGTGTACACAATTCTCTCGCGTGGAACCAATAGCCCACGCCGGGGCTGTGGTTACACACAGCCGCTTTATCATTAAGGGGAAACCTCGGTGTTCGAGCAGGGCCCGAAGTATTCAAATGATCGTGCGCGGGAACGCCGGTAGCAATCGAATGTGCAACAGTGTGGATCGTGGCCGCGCAATTAGATTCGGTCTGCACGGCGAATCGGGATCGGACGTTCCGTAGTTCCCACACCGCGTGGTGCATTCGCCAATACCGGTGGAAACCGGGGGAGCCGGGGACGATCCTCCACCCCGATCGGCCGATCGTCGCCGGCGCCGATCGAATAAAACCGCCGGAGTTACGTAGCCTTTAACGAGGTCCTGCCCGGCACGATTATCCGGTGTCATAATTAATTAAGGACCGTCGGAATTCGGATCTGGCATCTCATTCCCGATAACGTTTGTTATGCGACAATTCACGTTCATTCGGGATACTCGCGTATGCAAATCCGCGGCCACGGCATGTACCACGGCCGGCTCGGATTCCGCTCGCAATGAATTAGGATAATTGAAATCGCGATAATTGAGACCTGGCGCATCGCCGTTTGAGCAACATCGAGCTGCAAAAAGAACTCGCTGAATATCGTAATATCGAATATTAAAAGAACGGTTCAGGAACGGGTTCGATTTCTGGGGCGCGTTATAACTTGATTTACATTTTTATCGTCTGTCGCATTCATTCAGAATGCCTTTAGCGTTAATGTTTTCCGATTATAGTGTGTGCTCCACTTTTTTAAATTTATTCATAAATTATTACGAATCTGACAAATTTCCGGTGATGAGTTGTAAACAAACTCAAGAGGCAATGGCTTTTAATTGATATTTTTCCGGTCGAGCATCAAAGAGATTTTTCTAATAATAAGCTAAGCCGAGTAAGTAACGTCGCGAGCGTGTTGCCCGTTTGCGTCGATGACCCACTGTTACTACTGAAAAATGTATGCCGGCCGTCAGTCCTGGTAGATGGGTACATTGTCTCGCGAAAGGGATGATGTCTTGGGCAAACGTGACACGTACGGTGAACTTGACTTGACAGCGTTGGCGTGACTGCCGCGTGTTGGGTGTGGACATACGTTGACTGAAGATAAACTAGCAACGAGGGTGAATTATGTGTAGAATTACTTTGCAATAAGGGGGAGCCCTTGGGGAAGAAAATGCGCATGCATCCTCAATCTATAAATACATCGACGATTTCGCCTTTGAAAAACACGTGATTTTCTGAGAGCCTTGGGATTCATCAACAGAGATTTGCGTGTTGAGTTTTAATACAAATTTTTGGCGAAATATTTTTTAATATTCGCGAATACTCAACATTCAGAACCAGCATTGTGAAAAAATCGGTATTTTTAATTATATTATTATTTAACGATTGTTCCATTCGAAAATGTTAAATAATTTATATGTAGAAATATGAATAAATTTTATATATGCAATGTAATGTATAAAGATTATTCGGAAGGTAAAGGTACAAAATTTAGAAAATTATTTGTAAAACGTTTTATTTTAGGATTTATTTATTATACCTTTAAAATATATATTTATTTATTTTTTATAGTTATCATGGAACTCAATTCATTTGGTGAGCCTAGAAACTAATGTTTTGACTCAGATGCCATAAGAGTCTTCCGCCGGCTCTTTTAATTATACTGTTTTATTGTTCATGAAGGTCATCGATTATTAAAAGCTCAACATTTTTCTCTTCAATTTTTTTGAATGAGTTTATCGGCGACGACGGAAAACTTTCCATTTCTTTTTTATTATGAACGTCATTTCTTCCTGCTTTAAATTCACGACAACATTTTGTCATGTTTTGCCTGTTCATAATGTTTCTGTTGTAAACAGAAACAAGTTGATTGATAAACTTCATTAATAATACAGCAGAATAGTTATAAGAGAAAACAGAATTAACTAAAAAGAGCCGACGGAAGATTCCTATGCTGTCGAAATGAAGAACCTAGTTCCCAGGCTCATCAAATACATTGAAGTCCATGGTAACTATGTTGAAAAATAAATAAAGATATATTCTAAAAGTGTGTTATAAATCAATCCTAAAATAAAATGCTTTATAAATAATTTTCTGACTTTGTAACTTTATTTTCCGAATATAATATTGTATTATAACAATATAACAGTACACCTGTTTTTCCGAATATAAATCTAAGAATTTTAATGTGGTATATTCTGTCTGTTTATTCCCCTTTCTTTTTCTTTAAATTGATACAATTGCCTTAATTATAAATTTAATCATACCTGATGGAAGCCAAGATAACTCTCTATGCTATGGGTTGCGAAAAACACTTCTCCGTCGCAAGTCAGTATTAGCAGGAACCCGTTCAGTGCCTGGAACAGAAAATCGATCCGTTAATTAAATTACACACGAATGTAGAATGTTGCGGAGGCAACAATATTAATACAAATTAATTAATTTTGCATAAAATATAATATACACTTTTTTTACTATTAAAAATATTATATTGATAATCGATAAAGGGCGGAACTGAGTCGTCTGCCGATCGTCCATCAACTAAAACATGTAAACTTATCCGAAATTGGACATAATCGCGCTCGAGACTGCTCCGTTTGCATCGGGTCGAAGCTCAAGAGGCTAATTCATGGCGCGGATAAGTTAGGGGCACTGCAAAATATAGGTTTAGACGTTGTTAGACGTACGCGGGAGTGCACCCCGCGTGAATAGAGCGGCGGCACGAGAACGAAAGGGTACGTTGCCTTTTCGAAACCGAAGGCTAGCGTTTTGCGGCGGCAGCGGCGGCATCGGTCGGAAATGTTCCGGAAAGTTTTCTCATTTGTCTGCCGACTCGATACCGGTAAATACCAAACGAGCTTGCACAACTCGAGTGTTCACCTCGAAGCCCAAAATACCTGTTATTCTCGTAGCTTTCTCACGAGAGGGAAACATACATTCATGACATTCGTCTAATAGATACTATAAAATTAAAAATCTCTGATATAACAAATATAAATGCAATAAAATTATAAATGTAACAAAAAGAAAGTAGGTTATAGTGTCAATTGAAAAATAAATCTAACAAAATTTCTATTAAACTAGAAGTGAGTAAAAAAATAAAAATTAAAAAAATACTTTTAAAT
>VBVQ01005412.1:0-11835 GCA_011636635.1 Tetramorium simillimum | reverse complement strand
CCGATCGACGTCGAGACAACGGCGTTTGTGTGTCGTGCAAAAAGACGAGAGTCGGAGCAACCGCGATGATAATGCAACAATCTGTCATACATCATCGATCGTTCGGTTGACACGCGGAATTCTAACTAAAGCGCACCGCTCTAACAGCGATTTGCGATATCGGCCCGCTCACCGTTCGATTTGATTTGGTTTTGATGTTCCGCTCGAGCGTTTACGCAATTAATCATCCTTATTACAATGCAGAAAATCGCCCGATTGAAATTGGGTAATCGAATCGGCTGTGAACGCGCGCTTTCGCTCGCGTACGTGTATTATTCGGACTGCCTATTCGACAGAAATGATTAAATCTAGCATTTTTCACTTAAAATGCTCTCTCGTGATTTGTGCAAATTTATTTCCCACATTTCTAATACATTTCATAAATTTTTTATCACTTTATCTTTAAATTCGTCGTTTAAAAGATTATATTTAACTGTAAAAGATTTTTATTTATACAGAAGATTAATTAGATGAATCAGTTGAGCATATAAGATCTTCAATATAATAATACTTAATTCGATTTGATATCAACGTGACGAAAAACATTTAATTAAATTTGCTGAGAAGGATGAGAACACATTTACAAAAAATTCTTTAAAGAAAGAAAACATTATTAAGAATTAATAAAATTCTGGAAATTTCAATCAAACGTGTCTCAGGTTATACAAGCAAATTATAAATATTTTAATTAATTTAATCAAGTCAATTTTGAGAGAAGAAATAAATTACGTTAAAATAATTTATGTTTCTGCGACAACAGTAATTAATGTCGTAGAGCCGATAAATCGTTGAATTCAATATTATTTTTTCATGGGTTCTTAAGAATTGATGTTCGCGTTTTCTGACCTTCGAATAAATGATAAAATTACAGACACGAAATAGAAGAGTAAATTGTTCCGCAATCTAACACGTGCAAGGCGATTACAGTGAGGGAAAAACAACCTAATCTCGAATATCAATTATGCCGTCTAAATCTACATAATTCGAAATGCGAAAAAACAGATTTACATTGTGGTGGAATAATCGCGCGCGGGATAAAAATATAATAGGATAAAAAATATTTATGAGAGTGAATTAAGCCGACGTTGGCGCACATACATACGTACAGTGTATTGCGTTATCGCAAGCGTGAGAATGACTAACGATTGACACATCTACATCATTCGATGTAAAGTTAATTCAATGATGTGATTCGTTAATCAGCATGGCAATTTAATCGCAATGTCAATTTTCCAATTTTCCTAATTGATCACGTATACACGTGGAAACACTTTAGCTCTCGTGTATGATTTAATAAGATAAAATACGAGGAACTTGCGGAAAAAATAAATCTGTCGTAAATTACCTGAGAAATCGATTGCAACAAACAGCTGGATTGTTCGCAAAAACTATATTATCTGCAATCTTCTAATTAAATCAGGCTTGATAGAGAATTATACAAGAAAAGTGAAAAGAAGAACGTTTTCTGACGAATAAGATGATTATCACAGTGCAATCAATAAAGTAAGCAAAATTGCTATTTCATTCGTGAAACATTCCTGTTTAATTGTAAGTAAAAGTAAATAAAGTTGTACGTATTTAAAGTTACGATTACCCGTGCTCGAATACGCGTGTATATTTTTTATTTATCGCTACATAATTTTCAAATCTGTTCTTAGGATCTGTTTTCAAGAATCTTATATAACTTTCCAGCGCTTTTAACATTTAGATTAATGCTTAAGTGCATATTATCACCGGTTTTACGACATGATACGCGTCCAATTAAATGTTAAATAAAGTCATATGCATTTGTATAATATCATATTATGGTAAACATGCAATATGCATAATTCAATTTGAAATAAAGTCATCAGGTGATAAAAATGTTAGAAACAAAGTCCAGCGGGAGAAAGTATTTGCGTCTTATTATCGCGTTACGTTAGGAGGATAAACGAAATTACGTCGTTTGTTAAAAAATAAATCGTTCATTTTCACTTGTTTGCCGACGATCGCATTCGCTATCAACCGGCTCGTTCGCTAAACCATCGCGAAAGTGATCCCCCGAGGGAATCTGCGGCGGTTAGAACGCGGTTAGGTCAATTCCCAATCCGACGCGCCCATTCACGAACAAAGAGGGCTCGAAACGCGAGCGGTGGGCCGTAAACTCGTAAACGGTAGTTCGTAACCGGAAGTGATGCTGTTGGATAAGTGGCAGTTATCGATAGCCCGTAGTTAACGCGAATACCTCCGCGTCAGCGAACAGGAGGAGGACAAACCCCAAAGGAAACAAAGACTCTCGAGCGGCGAGTCCAAGTATCACCCACGCAAATAACAGGGCGGACGTCGAGGCTGTAAAAATTTTACAACCCTCGTCAGATTCTTTTATTTCGAGCCTCCCCTCGCTCGCTCCGCGCCGCTTTCTCCTTCACGGATCGCGTCGAATCTTCTTTTTTTTTTTCTTTTTGTAGGAATTGAACTCTTATATGCCTCAGTAATTGCACAGAGGTTTTCTAGGTGACGATGACAGTGTTATTCTCAAGAATAAATTCTATAAATTTTAATATAATCTAATTTATGATTAAATATTTAAAATTATGGATTGAAATTAATGAGGAAAAAATATCACTCGTAGTAAAATTGAGATATAAAAGTGAGCGTAGGTTTCGATTTAACGGAGACACGTGGGGAGAATGCGTCTCATTGTGATTCAGTTTACTCAGCCAGCGTATATCCTTCGCGTTTATTTTAATCGCGTGTAACACGGTTTATAATAAAATAGTGGAAAAAAAAATACAGATTATCCGTTATGTTGGCATTGCCTTGACAAATCGATATGCCGCGGCGTTTTTCCGCGGATAGAATTTTTCGTACGCGCGAATCGTTCTTTTTGATCCCCGCGATCGTTGCCGTCATTAAGTCCTGGAAAGAGCAGCCCTGCGGATAATTAAAGAGATTTGCAACGGCCGTTTTTGCGAGACCACAAATAATTGCGTATGGCGTGAGAGAGTCGCGACACGATCGAGCGATTCCGGAGAGAACGAGATTTCGAAATGACGGAAACGGTAGATTAACCGCGAGCAAAACGCTTGAGATAACGCGTCCGTGATTGCGCTACGAATGCGCTAGATGCGCGCGATGTGCGTTTCCTTATCCAATTAATTATCGCCCATAATTTGATGTGCGCGTCGTCGTGTAAGATTTTCGAAAAAACTGTCGTTAGGCATTAGGCACAAATATTTGCATCAATTTTATACACTCGCATTCTAAATTAAACGTGCTGTTAATTTTTATCGTGATGCTAAATAATTATTTTTTTGTGTTTCACTGTTAATTCTGCAAAAGAAAAAGGTATTAAAAAGAGATCAGTAGAATCGCGAGCAATAATGAGAGATCGATAACAATTCAGCCGTAATTTATCTTCACGAGAGAAAAATTAACCTTCTACATTTCTCGACGGTTTACTTCCTTCCTACATTCCCTTAATTTACATCGTTTAACAGATTTTTATCAGGCACTTTTTCTCTCGCCCGACATACGCGAATCAAAGAGCCTGTATGCGAGTAACAGGACGGGAATCTTGATATACGAATATCAGGCGCGATCTAAAACAGTAAAAAAGCTATTTATCCGGATCCGCAGCCACTTATTGCGCGCAGCAGTATGCAATATCGTGCTCAAGTTTCCAACCCACATGGCGCGGAATCACACGAAGAGAACTAAACTTCACCTCGTTTTTTTCTCCCTCCTCCCCCCCCCCTTTTACCTGCGGTAACAATTTCCTCCGATATTCGCTGGACGATGGACGCGGCGGGAGAAAGCGGGGCGCGGCGCGATTTCCGCTCGGTACCGGCCGATAATGCGCACCTTACACCGACGCGTGTTAGCACGTAGCCGCAGCGGCGGGCCTTCGCAGATCGTGAAACAGTAACGTATGTGTGCCGGCCGCGAGATGTAGAAATTGCGATGCGCGATTGATCCCCGCATCAAGCGCGAGGAGGACGAGCCGAGCAGCGCGCGGCGGGCCCGCGGGAATCGACTGCGATGCGCGTCTCGTCAATACCCGGGGCCCGCTCATAATCGCCATTACCGCTTATCCCCCGCGATTACGAGTGACGATAATGCGCGGTCTCGTAATTACACACGCGGCGACCGCACGGGGAATACCGCGGCGGCGCGGCGGCGGCGGCGGCGGAAGAAATCTAACGCGAATGTCCGCTTAATAACAGGCGGATAAAGTAGCGAGCGAGCGTGCGAATCCCAAATTCATCGGGGGGGAACGACCGTTCTTTCACGTAGGAAAACGCTCGAGAGTCGATAATTGGTCGGTGCATTGCCATTTCAATGAAATTATTATTCATATAATATATCTTGTACGTGCGTGATTGAATGCAATCACGAGGATCACCGTATCTGCGTTCGTTCTATGGGAATCTATTGGCCGAAGGGAGACTTTCGCTCGAGATGTCGAGACGTATCGCCGACGCCGAGTCCCGCGCGAGGAATCGCTTCGCTAAATCGTGCCGTGCGCAAAGCCCGCGACGACGGAGACAATCGCGAAGGACGTGAGTTATTAAAATTACCGGGCGTAACGTAACTGATCAATGCCACGGGAATGTCTCTCCCGCGACGGCGAAAACATCAAAGTCGAGGTCGATGCGCGCGAACGATCCGACCACGCGTGTTCGGCGTCATGCTGCGGATGAGATGTGAACGTTTGATAAGGAACGTAAAGAATGTAGTAATATCCTAAAAGCGACGGCAGTGAGCACATTTGCCGTCTATTTTTTACTTTCAGTGTTTGATTAAGTATACCTAAAAGACAGTTTCGCGAATAAAACACTTTACGAACACGTTCTGAAGTGCTTTGCGAAAACTTCGCCTCTGTAGTAATAGCTTATTCAATATGTAGAAAAACTTGTGACTTATATCGGAGAAAAAAAAACCTTTTTTTCTCCGATATAAGTCACATAAGTGTTTTATTTATTTGTAAAGTCATTTTATTATGAGTCTTACAAATGAGAAAAATACTGCAATTAAAATTTTGTAATTATGAAAAGTTTTATTAATAATGTTAATATAAATGAATATAATAATTATAAAATTATTTCACATAAATATTAAAAATGTGTTAAAAGTAATCATATGATTCTTTAAAAAAAAAATTATTAATGCGCTAAAGGTCAAATTTTTTGCTCCTCTCCTAAGCATTAGGGTTGCAAGTGCATCATGGCCAAAGCGCCTATGACTGGCATCCGAAATGGCATCGAGAGTTCACTGTCGTCGGTTTAAAGCGACGCGACGCGGCGGCGGTCACCGGGAGGATCGGTAGGATGCTTTTAGCCGGCGCGCGGAGACAAGTTATTTATTGTTGCTATCTCTCGGCGTCCCGCGAGAGGGACAGTGCCCACCGGTTCGTGGTAGTGCAGGCACGGCCAAGCTCTCAATCCTTCTCTTATTAAAACCTGCCCTCCCTATCAGAACTTATACCAAGCACCACGGCTAAGCGGTACAGTCATTCGTAGAAGTAGCGCAAGCTTTCGCACCGAGGCTCTCTCGACTTTCGAACGAGAGGGAGAGAATTCAATCGTGTCGTTTCGTGTGCGCATTGCATTTTCTCGAGGGGAAAAAAGATGTATGAATTTTTTATTATTTTATGTATATCTTCTTTCAATTCTCTCGCCATAGCTGTAATATGACTTTCTCACAGAATATACTCTATAATGAGGTAATCTTTTTCCTTTCAAGCACAGTGTTTCAGAGAAAATTGTTGAGATAATCAGATGAATGCCGAGATAATTGAATGAATGTTACGCTCTGTGAAATATTCGCCGTTTTTTTTTATGACAAAAATCTAGTAGATTTTATTTGAACGAAACTTCTCGAAAGAAAATGCGAATGTAATTTGAAATATTATTTTTCATTTGAAAAATATGCTTAGCTCTTTCATCAATTCTATTCTTCTATTAGCAGTTCTTATTAATTTTTTATGTAAGGATCTTACATTTTTATTTTCCAATTATATATTACCTAACAAGATCTTTTATTATAAGACTTCAACATACATATATTGCGATGAGACAAGAAGATTAATATTAGAGGCTAAAGCGTGATGTGATGGCATTACGTCACACGTATTGTGCAATCATTCTCATTGTAATATGCTCGTTATGTCAGCAACATGTGTTCGGCGCGTTAATTATCTCAATTAAAAACCAATTTAGATGAGATTTGCTCGAAATTGCTGCGCACTGTTTCGATCGTGTTCTAAACAGCGGAACTCATTCTGATCTCATCGCATTGATAGAAATATGCGAGGACACGCAATGTACTGAAATTCGAGATCAAATCGTATAATTGCTTTCTACTTGTGCTAGAAAGGCGGAAATTTTCATTCGTATTGACCAAAATCGCGATTGAGTAATTCTTTCTGTGCGAGCTGGAGAATTTTTTGAGCTCACACTTAATTAAATTCTTACATAATGAATTCTGGAAAAAGTGGAAGAGTTCATTAGAAATTATGCAATGATGATTTTCAAAGAAAATTAGTCGAATTGAATAATGTTTATTGTCACAAGTTTAGTCACATATTGAGTGGCGCAAGAAAGTACGGACATACGAGACAAAGTAACGAAACAACAAACAGCCGGACGCGATTCGTACAAATAAGGAGCGAGCGGAAAAAATAACACGTTCCCGGGCGCTTTGTAACGAGAGACGAAATTCGGGTGGGTTAAATGCAAAGACTATACCGCGAAAGCCATTACGCTAATGGGACGATCGGAGAGCGGTGAGAGAGAGAGCCCCGGTCTCTATCAGCGTTGCGGGAAGGCAAGGTACGAGCGGGCAAACGAGGACGAGGCGAGACGGCTCGCGCGAGGAGGGAAGAGAGAGAAGGCACGACTCGGGCGCGGAGGACGCGGCGGAGAACGCATTACTCATAATCTCACCGTAAGGGGCGAGGAGCTGATCCCCGCGAAAAAAAGCCGCAGCCCAATTATTCCTCTCGACTCTTCCTCCCGAACCGCACGGCGGAACCACTCTCCGCCGGCTACCGACTTTATCGGTCTCCACTTATTTGCAATGTTAATCCTCGCGCGGAAGTCCTAGCTCCACGAAACGTCGCGCGTTTGTATCTCCCGGGACCGAGTCTCTTTTCTTTTTGGTTTTCGAGAAGAAAAGAATCTGGGGGCGGGAGTTATCTCTACTTCCACTTAAAAGAGTGCGGTATAAAAATAATTATTAATTAAAAGATTGATAAGAACTAATTTTGATTTTGCAGAGTGCGCGTATTATTATTATTATTATTATGAATACCGTTTGCGTATCGAGTGTTTTTTTTTTTTAAAGAACAGGCTCATTTAAACGCCTCGTTGCGCCGAGAATTGGGAAGGTCAATACACGACCGACGCTCACAGCCCGGGAAACTTACGTCGCCCGATGATCGCAATCGGATTTTTCCTACGGGCGGAAAAGAGAGCGTTCCCGTGTTCGCATTATCGTCTGGCCTGGACATCCGTCCGAGTAATTGGCGCTCGCTATCATTAGCGCTTATTGAGTTGCAATTAAGATTGTCGTCCCCGCCCTCGCTCCTCCCTCCTTCCGCACCTAGCGCGCGTCTCTTACGCCGGTCCTATTTGTCGTAGAGGAACACGGACTCGTCCGCGCAATTACCGCGCTTACTGTCGTTAGCCGGTGATTTGCAGCGCGACGAGAGTCATCAAGGCGAACGTAAGTTAACCGTGCAAGACGCGCGATTACTTTGCCATCGCAACTAATACGCTTGGCTTTTCCTGCAACGCCGTTCGGGGGGGAAACGGGGGAAGCTTGTAAGAGCGATAACGTGTTAGGAGCGAAAGTAACGTCACGAGGGTTGAGATTTATTAGCGGAATCTAGTTTACTTCCCCCCGCAGCTTTCGCAGTTGTTCTTTTCCTGTTATAATTGCGCCTTTATCTTTTATCATCTGCAGCTACTGTTATGTGTACCTCGCCTACGCGCGCGGCTCAGGCTTTGTTGTAGAATCGACGAATGTACCGTCAGAAAAATGATACTACTGGCTACACGTGATTATATCGTTATTTACATCGTTACTTATATGGTTCCGCAATTTTCTACTCTGTTGCCGACGGTAAAAGATGAGTTAGCTCGCAGATTGACTGCCGTCGGCAGCTTTGTTGCGATTCTTCGTGAGTAACTAAGCGACTCGCATGCGCTTACTCGTGTAGATTTTTTCAATTAAATGCTGCATCGGGAGGAAATAATTGGCACCCTCTCAATAGCGGATAAACCGTTAATTAAATTACTTTCATTGCTTCGTGGAAAACAATCAAATGAGAAATGCAGCTCGCCCGAATTACAAATGTATTTTGAAATCATTTCGCGGTTGAAAAACGACGGACGCTAAATAGGTTGCTAAAATACTAAAAGCTTGCGTGTAAATGTTTGTTAAGTAACGAGGGGCTCCCAATATATCTATCGTGTTCGCATGTCTGCCCACGTGCTGTATTAAAAATACAGATATCAGATAATCTCTCGTTAGGCTTTACGTACGTAGCCGAAGAAATGCAGTTTGAAAATTTAGAGAAATGCAGCTCGAGATCTAATCGGTCTTATTATTGTCGGCGTAGTTCTTTAACAAAATAATATGCATCTAAATTGCAAAGCAGCCCGAGAATACGAATACGGCATCGCGGACGGGATCCAAAGAATTACTTGTACAAAAGCAATTACGCCGGTATTGAATGCCCGTCCTAAATTCACTGTTGCGGAAGGTAATTTTGTGATTATTTCCTCTCGATTACATCTTGTATTCGCATGGCATGATCTCGTACGGCCGTGTGGCATATACGCGCGCGGCGCGATATACCGCCTCCTCATGCGTAATTAAGTTGCGCCGATTACCATCTAAGGTTACGAATAATTGTTTAATTATCCGTACGTGATTAAACATCACGTACGCGCGCGGTGTGCGCGCGCGGGGCATAATCGCAAATTGTTCCTCATTTCTCCCGCGAAATTAATTAAGTCGCGGCGAGCGCGTTCCGCGCGCGGCGTTCGGCACAATTCTCTAATTACTCCCTCGTAATGAAACGTCGTACGCCGAACGGCGCTGACGTGGGATGCGCCTCGCGGAAAATTTATTTCTGACGGAGAACACTCGATTCCGGGAAACGGGTGTGTGTGTAACTGCAGAGATGCGCGATCGGGGGCCGCGCTCTCTCAATTAAAGCCGCTGAATTACTCCCGTCGCTTCCTCGGGTAATGACGAAAAATTCGCGAACGCGCGGAATTGGAGGCACGGCGATTGTTCTTTATGCAAGAACGGAGAACGTGCGTTCAAGGTTACGTGCCCTCCGCCCCCCTCCGGGGGCTGGCGGGAATGCAGTTGAATGATTAAATCAGAGTCGGTGACGTAATGGCATGAGGTACAAACCTGATGCCTGATGCGATTTCTTTACGTTCTAGCCCACCCAGAAAGGGCCCTTTAAGCCATTTGTCATCATCAGTCATGTATTTGTACGTTTTCATAAGCCCTGGGAAGCAGCGGTAACTTTCATATCAAACATATTTCTAATCAAGTGCGCGCTCATGGAAATTGAGTTTAATCGCTCGCGGACCGATTCAACCGCCTCACCCGATCGCGCTATTATAACGCTATTATTCTGACATTCTGCCGACTGTGTCAGCTGGGTCATTATGATTATTTATATGCAAATGAGAAGTTGTCGGGGAAGAGAAAGAGAGAGAGAGAGGACTCTCCCTGGAGGCTACGACGGTAAGTCGTGGTCGTTCAGTCCGACAGCGCCGCCGTCGTCGTCGACAACGACGACGGGGGACGCGGACGTCTGCGAGCCGCGCTCGCGCGCGAGAGAGCGAGGGTTAAGCAAATAAAATCCAATTAAGGCGGCGAGCCTGCCCTCAGGCCCGGAAGGAAAGTCCTGATTGTAATGGAGCCTGTCGGCGGGCTAGTGCTCCATTACGCGCGATACCTTGTTATAAACGCAGTCAAATTAAACCCGCCGCCGCCGCCGCGACATGACGGACGTTTATTGCGGGCAAGAAATCCCGAATAATCGCGCGGCCGGATCGTAAATCAGCGGGACGTTGAACGTCGGGGCGCTCTCTCGTCGTCGCATTGTTGCTCCGATCCGCGCAACAAAGTGGTTCCCTCGACCTCTCTTTGTTTCTCTTGCCTCGCTCTCTCTCTCTCGAGCCGAGGCGAGGCGAGGCGAGGCGTTTGTCGCCGGGTACGCGGCGGTGATTAATCGAGTTTTTATCGATGAAAAACTTCCGACGCTCGAGATCCACGTACGTAACTATGTAATAACGTCAACGTCGCCGCGCCGCCTTCCAGGGCCTTCGGCCTTTATAGAGACGTAATAGGGTATCTCTCTGGGATCGGGTCGTTCATCAACGCTGACGCGTCACGCACGCACAAACGCGTAGCGATCGAATCGCTTACGCATCGTCAAAGCCGTTTAACCCCTTCAACAATGTTTAGCATTGGTAATCGGGCTACATGACGATAGGTCTATTCCGATCGCGATGACCGCTGGACTGGGGCCGCTACACGCTCTGTTAATTCGCGGAAAACGAAGAAAGTATACCGTATTGTGTGAAGGATATTCTCTCTCTCTCTCTCTCTCTCTCTTTGTCTCTTTCATTTCCACTCTCAGGCTCTATTCTACTATTATATTCTACTGTCCTGTAAAGGTTCTTTTCACATTTTCAAAAAGCCTCTTTCCTTTCACGGAATGGAAAAATTTCTAAAGGTATTTGGGCAATGACCTAACGGTCTTTTATCTCTAACGTAACTTTTCCTTAACGAATGACTCATAAAAAGGAGAAAGTTGGAAGTACGTAAAAGACGTATTTGTCCATTGCCTTTCAATTATGCAAAGTGCAGATAATTACGTGCGAAAGCAGAATTCCGTTTCTTACGTGCGCGTGAAATGCGCGAGGCGTTACGTTGAAAATTAAATTGAATCTCACGAGCTGTATGTTAAGATTGCAATTATCTAAAGTCATTTTAATTCCAAAATAGCTGGTATCAGATATCGCTAGCGACGTGAATTGTGACATTTACAAAGATAAAAGTTTGTAAAAGTTAAGAAAAGTGTATATCGTCAAATTCTTGTAACAATCCGATTACGAAAGAAAGATTTTACACTCCGAGGTAACAACCTTTCTTACATGATCCGTTCCCGTTTCTCATTGCATAAAACATCCGTACCAGTGAAAATTAATTTCGCTACATCGATCAACGAGGTGGAAAATAATACTGGAGCATTAGAGTCAAATACATTTCGTATCAATGAACATGTCACTTACTCTTCTGGATCAAAAAAAGTCTCACGTGAGAAACGTCGGAAACGAAGCAAAATCATTTCAAAAGCGACTTATCAAACGCACATCGTTACATCCGATCGTATTTCTCGCGAGAAAGAACTCACTCTGACCGGCGCGTAAATTCGCCTCGTGTACCCTGAGCGTCTCGGGGGAACTAACCTTGGTGCGTCGACAGGTTTACTTCGAGTGATGTCCCCTTGTTCTCCTCCAAAACTCCGCCTTTCGGCTTCGGGCCCTGGCTCCCGCGGGATACCCCTGACACCTCTCTCGCACCTTATCCGCTCCTCACGTCCGTTTAACGAGGGATCACCCGCGTCGCCGTCGCCGTACGGTTCCCCCCCGTGTGTACCTGCCCGCTCCACGAGCGAGAACTCGCGCGCGCGGACCCGCACCCCGTACGCGCACCGAAACGAGCAAGGGCCGGGAGAGGGAGAAAGGATGAGAGCGCAGGGCGGAGGGAGGGGGGGAG
>VBVQ01005411.1:0-11837 GCA_011636635.1 Tetramorium simillimum | reverse complement strand
ATATAAATGTAATAAAATAAATAAATGTATTTATATATAATATTTATTATATTATATATCTAAAACTCTCTCAGCTCTAAAATATGTGTGTGCGTATGTATGTATGTATATTCTGCAATTGAGTCTACCCTTATAAAAAAATTTATATATATATATATATATAGAAAGTTGAAATTAAAAATTAAGAATTAAATTTCCAGAATAAAAAGTAAAAAATCTTACTCTATAATTAATTTTAAGTGAATCTTTTTATCGAATACTGAATTTGTACATGATATCGAATCTCTATAACTGACAATGTAAGAGAGAGAGAGACTCTATGGATTAAATAATAACAAATATACTTTCATTTCTGCATGTTGTTTCAAGTGTTGCATGTAGCGCAACGGAAGCACACACAGGAAGAGAAAATTGAAAATGAAGAAATAAGAGAGAGACTCCTCGGCACTTTTAGTATTGTACAAAGTGGAAATAGGATCGGGCGAGGGAGAAATTACCTCAAGATGTAATCCCAGAAGACGCAAGTGGGGTTGGTGACGTTCTCAACCGCCAGATGTCTGAAATACACCCGAACGGGTTCCGAGAGCTGTATGTGCCGGCCTTTTCCCAAGGACGCCGAGATAACTTTGCTGTTGAGGAGACGGGTGGTGTTCCTCCGCGGCAGAGGCTGGGGATCGTCGTTCATGACAACGGACGGCGGCTCCGCTTGCGGCTGCAGTATCTCCTCGAGTCTGTCAAAGGCCATGAAGACCAGCCGGACGATGCCGGCCTCGCTGTTGTCCAGCAAAGCGCCCCTGGTAAGTTCCACGCGATCGTTCGAGACGGTCCACCTTTGCTGGGCGGCCTCACTCGGGAAAACTTCCAGCTCGTTGCCGATGTTGCGCGCGTCCAGTACGCGAACTTCCATCACTGTGGTGAAGACACGCACGTGGCTAATTAAGTGAGTAGGTGTATCTCTCCCTCGGCGCGTTTAACGCACTCCATGAGAATTCTAGCCGTGAATTCGCGGAAGACGCGAATTAAATTACGACGGAACACAGTGGTTTTCAAACTTGTACTTTGTGCAATGAACATTTATTTTAAGTACACCGAAAGCTCCATTTTATCAAATGACGATAGAAATTGAAACACTTCATTATTGTATAAATAAAGTTACGTAATAACGTAATACTATTTTCCAATGGAATTCTGAAATTTCACTTTTTACAAATAAGTAGAAACAGAGACCGTTGTAACATTCATTTAAAATATATGCAAATGCGCGCGTCATAGCACAAATTGGAAACCACTGTGATAAAAGGAAAGTAGCTTTTTATTTCTTTTATCTACTTAATTGAATAAAATTAAAAAGAGCAATTTGATAAATTTTATGAAGAAATTCTTTTGTTTCAAATCCATTGAAGTTTGTATCTCGGTTGTTCCAAATTTAACAAAAAATTGATTTATCGCAAGAAAGGACAAAGTCCTAACACGCTCTGCAATTTGCCGCGAAATGAAGGATTGAAAAATTAAGAATTGATCGTAGTATCAATCAGTGGCGATGCCAGGAAGAGGGACTTGATGCGGTTTCGATCTTTCTTTTGAAAAGGAGGACGTTACACAGCGTCCGACCGGCTGTCGCTCATCAACTGCCTCCCCCCCCCTTCTTTCCCCTGACGCTTTTTGCTCTCCGCTGTTATGCAGTTTATCAAGCGTGCATCTGATGATGCACGTACACAGCGGCTCAATCAACCCGCGACGCACTTCCGGGAAGTAAATCAAGTCGCTCGTAATTCCACCGTCGTTTTGTAATAATAATAGCGCGCGCGCTCGCGCCATACTCGTCTGGATTATAACGTAATCCGGGCGGGTACCGGAGAATTACGATGGATTCGGATCTGTATTTTATCTATACCGGAGATTACCGGGTGTTGGGTATGCGAGCAATATAAATCATTCGATCGTTTGCAATGTACGCCGAAGGCGAGCGCAACGTGCCTTCGTTCCGTGACTTTAGAAACGCTGATACGAAAATAGTTATTCCGGAGGCATGACGATTCTAGTTGAATAACTGCGCGAATTTTAGGTTGTTGGGCAATAAAAATGTAAATTGCAGTTTTATTAATGGAATATATCCCGATTAATTTAAAGATTGATATTACAATTTATAATATTATCTTCCAAAGATAGAAAAATTTATAAGTAAATACTGCAAAATTGTCTATATATAATATAAAATTTCTTTTTATATAATAATTGATTTTTTCTCTCTCATTTTAAATTTACGTTCGGCAACGCGTGACAGAGAATTACAAAAAATATTATTTAAAGTTTTCTTTAGATTTCAAACTAAATTATAATTTTATTTTACATAAATGGTAATTGGAAATGAGGCTCTTAACATAATTTC
Organism: Tetramorium simillimum; assembly: GCA_011636635.1. NCBI lineage: Eukaryota > Metazoa > Arthropoda > Insecta > Hymenoptera > Formicidae > Tetramorium > Tetramorium simillimum. The sequence continues at coordinate 9,448 of VBVQ01005411.1, read as the reverse complement.
GAAATTATGTTCTGTAATTATCTAGGCAGTTGGTTATAAGCAGAGATAGCAACCTAATGAGGAGGATATTGAGGTTGTTAAGTTTTCCCCTACTTGGTAAAGGCTGTAATGTATGTAAAGGATATAATAAATGCACAGTCCGATAAATTGTTGTGTAGCAATTACCAATCATCATTAGCAGTACTCACATATGTTTTTGCCCTCGTGCATAATGGTCTTCTCGTGCATAAGCGTGTCGGCCAGCAAGAATGCGTTCTCCTCAAGACCGATCAGCAGCGACGTTGCGACCCTCATCTGTTCCTGATGACTGAGATCCTTCCAGGACGCCATTTGCGCCTTGTCGAGCAGGTTGCTGCCGGTCCTCACGACGCCCTGGAGCAGCTCCGTGACGCTGACCTCCCTCTGATTCGGGTCTTGGTAGGTCTTAATGTCCAGGGCCATCTTCTCGGCCATGTTTTTGATGATCTTCGTGGTGATCATCATGTCGCCACCGTACAGGCCGCGGCTGTTATTCGTCACCTGCGAGAGCTCCCTGCTGATGCCGAGAATGACGTCGCCGTCCGTGACGCGGTTCTCCAGCGTGGTCAGCCAGACGGATCGGCACTCGCTCAAGTCTGGACTGTCGCGGTGCCAGAAGGCGGACTCTCCGCGGGCCAGACATCGCCATCTGGCCAGACCGTTGGCGCCGCCGGGGCAGCTCTGCACGGCCACCTCGCCGGCCCGGGTCGTGTTCCAGGACAGGTTCCTGGCCACCACCGGGGGACACACTTGTCTGCCGTAGTCGTACCACTGGCCGTTCGAACTGGACTCCGGGTACAGCGTGCTGGGTACTGCAACGATATGATTATGGCTCGATCAGTACGATCGTCTAAGTGGCCCGCCTTAGCTAACGACTGCAGTTAACGACTCGGCGTTAATGCGATATCGGCGTCGCGGCGTCCTCGGGGAAGCAGTACGGTATACAACGACGCTCGAAAATGGAATTTCGATTCTCTCCGGGGGATCTTAATGCTTCGCCGCGATCGGACCAGAAGTGTGCTACTTACTCGCGTCAGTGTAGAGACTAGGAATGCGTTTGTCACACAGCAACAAGAGAGAAAAAAAAAACTAAAACGGCAACCTGCCTTTAGACACCGTTATGACTAGAACAGTTATAATGTTCATCTATTATGCCTAAGTGCTATCTGATACGAGCAGTTTATCCTCAAAGTCAGTTCATATATTTATGGCTTTATAACCGCGTAGCAAGATGTGGCTTGTTAATGTGTCGTAAAACTGTTATCATTATTATCGATACAGGATTGTCGTATGTAATCGCTTAATTGGTTATCGACCAGGAAATTTTCGAAGACATTTGAGGATTCATGTCGAATAATCTTTTTTGTAAAGCTATAATGATATCGTTTAGTTCTGCCGAGATATTAATATTAATGTTAAAAAAAAGACATTATTATCCAATGTTATCCAATTATTGAAGGAGGGAAAATCTTACCGGTGGTTCTTCGGCTGGTTCTCCAAGGAGCGAAGGTGGACGTTGTCGTGGCTTGAGTGGTCTCAAACATAATCGGCGGCATCGCCGGGCCATTCGCCGGAGAACCATTCGCAGGAAGTATTAAGTCCTGATCCTCCTCGTCGACTTCGATGTCGGCGGAGGACCTTGTTGACGTGGAACTGAAAATGGAGGGGTCTCGTTATTGTCGATGGTCCTCGTACACACCAAACTTTATGACGACCATACAGATCGCGTCTGATATAAATTAACGATGTGAAGGAAAATATTTGTTCTCGTTGTGTAGATAGTGATTGAAGGAAATTAATGGCGCAAAGTAATACACGAGGAAAAATTTATCATTTCAACACTTTTGTTCTGTTTTATTTTTATGCATGATAAATATGATAAACGTTCGATAATATTAAAGTTATTCGTCATATATAAATATGATTCCAGATAAAAATCCACAACGTTTCCTCGATTCTTATCCGAGGCCACATATTTCAGATTTTTTAATTTTCATATTTTTATTATCACACTGACCTCGCCGGCGTCGTTATCGGCATCGCTGGGGTCGACACTGCCGGTGGTTGCTGGGGTGGTTGTTGTGCCGGTGTCGTAATCCTCGAGGGAGGCCTGACAGTCGGCTTAGCGGTGCTCCAAACACTCGGCTGTGAAGTTATGAACCACGGCGGACTCGGCCGGGACGTCGTCGTGGTGGTGGCCGCTGTGAACGTTTCGTCAAGATCGCTTTAACGAGGATGGGAAGACTAGCATTGCGAAGAAGCTTTCGCAGAGAGGGAGGGATCAGGCAGTTCGTCTACGAGCTTATCGGATCCGAAGACTAAGTATAATTAAGAAGGAAAGTGATTTCAGGGGTGCGGGATATTTAAAGCTTTCGAGAGGTCTCTTCTCCGGAATATCGAAGTCATCCCTCTTCTCTCTTTTTCTCTCTCTCTCTCTCTCTCTCACTCTCTCTCTCTCCCCCCCTCGGATTGATACGATGGGGAGTTTATCCACCGCGTCGAATTTATATTAGACTCTTGTTAATCATTCGATAGAGTTTGAATGAACTGTCTGTATTTTGCGTATATTCCCGATAGACCGAAGGGAATGAGTTATCCGAAGCTCGGAGATACCGAGGGACTCTCATCTCTGTTTTTCTTGGCTCGCTACGTTGGAAGGAGCTTATCCGCTGTATCGGATTTATATCGGATTCTTGTTAATCGTAATCATTCGATAGAGCGCTTGAGTAAATCTCCTTTTGCGAATATCAGATATAGTAAATAATATTTGAATAATATTTGAATTTTATTAAGATATTTGATGCGTTTGATTGATCAAGATTATTTCGCAGATTTAAATTGATTTTCTAATAAAATGTAAATAGTGAAACAAGATTTTTATACAAAAAAATAATAAAAAGGAGATATAATTTTTAGATTATAACAACTTTTCAATTTTATTAAAATTGAAATTTTAATTAAAAAATTAAAATTTAATAAAGTATTGTATAAGCGTATATAGAATAAAATTACTAAATATACTTCTATTAATATAAAGTTGCTTTGTAAAAATATGAAAAATCTATTATTTTTTCCAGCATTAAAGACAAGGAGTACTAAAAAATTTCTGCTCGAAAATGGTCTGGAGTTTTATAATTGCTGAGCGAACACTATGAATAAAAATTGAATAATCTGCGAGCATATAAATCGTCCAAGAAATATTTCGCGAATATAAGATTCAAGTGGTCAAAGAAGATAAAGAGAGACGTAGCACAAAAGATTAGACTGCACTGTTCAATATCGCGACTAGAGCTGTGAAGGGGAAAACGATCTTTAACCCAAGATGGCGACGACAGTTAATTCCAGAACTGGATGGTCCACGTATTTCGCGGTACTATCTCTATAGAGGTCATCTTTATTGTCCGAGGGGGTTTGCGATAAGGTAAAATACCGGACGTCGCCGATATTCGTCGTGATAATCGCGCGAGCAAAGGTAAGACGCGCACGTGCAAATCGAAGAGAGAAGAGGAATCGGTTTTACTTCTCCCGCGGTCGCATTGGAAGCTATTAAGAGATCCAACACTTTGCGAATATATACATATTGGTGATGTGAACTGTAACTGGAATCTATTGAATCTCCGCGAGGTCGACCGTAAGACATACGAAAGCACCGATGGAAGACAAATATAAAGGATGAAGAGGATTTGGGTATCATTATTAGAAAGTAACAATGTGTTCGTAGGAAAGAAGACAAATTAATATGTACGCTTAATATTTAATATTATTATTTAAATATTTAATATTAATCTCTAAAATTCTGATATTAATTAAATCAATACTAATCGTTGCTTAACTATATTTAATATGAAATTCTTGATAAAAAGCGTTAATGAATAAATATTACAAAAGAATTGGATTGAAAAAATGTATACTTCAAATGTATTGTCAAAATTAATTTTTTGAGTTGCACTTATTTAAAATTTAACTTCTGCTATTTATATCTTTAAAGACAATTACGATTCAAATTTTACGGAATTTTCTGTAAAAGTCAGTAATGCCAAAATAATTACAAGATAAGACTGGCGTAAAAGTGAAAGATTTTACTTACCGGACACGCACCGATAGTGCGCTTCGAGATATTTGTGTGTGTTTGGGCAAGGATCGCCAAATTGCAGCGTGGACGCAACGATGCTGCAGTTCTGCTGCTCGTTGCACCTGCACGAGGATTCGACTCGCGTTTAACAAAATGACCATGGTACACCCTTACCACGTGTACCGCCATGGATCCAGCCTTGTTTCTTCAATAGATAGGGAAGAAGAGCGATGCTCTCGGAGAGAGACTTTTTCGTCGAAATTCGTCCATTTTATACGTATATTTTTATTTAAGTCTAGCAACCTTTAGCAACCTTAGTTTTTAGAATTTTTATTCTCAATTATTGAGACCATTGAGACATTAATTGAAAGAATTTGATTAAATTTTTGTTGGTGAAAATTGAATTTTTTATTGAAAACTTTAATCGAGGATTATATAACATATATATTTAAAATATTAGACCTTAGTTGGTCGTTATTGCTTTTCGATATTAGAAGATTGTTATAAAAAATAAATTAATCAAATAAAATTATAAAATGATTTAATTAATAAACAAAATTGAAAGAAACATAAATTTTCCAACATCAAATAAAATTATAAAACAATAAAAGTAATGAAAAGTTAATTATTGATGAAAAAAAGTGTTTAAAGCTGCATAATGGTTTGGGCATATTATCGTCTAATGTCGACGATCAACTCACAAGACGAAATCATAAGACGAAATAAATCCTCTTTGCTCCTCAAATTACAATTCCAAGATCATGAGGCTCTTCCGTAGCACGTGAACGAAAGGCGAATCCCCTGAGATTTCTCGCGTAAATCCGCAGCCGCGCGAAAAACGACGTTCAGAATAGAAAAATGTGAACCAACCTAAGCACTGGTAGTGAGCCTCGATGTACTTTCCGGTCCCAGGACAAGGGTCTTCCTCGAAAACGTCGCTGCGCACGTCCACCGAACAGGAATTACGATGATTGCACCTGCAATCGTCACGTGTGCGAAAATGTCACCCAGCGGAACGACTTTATAGCGATTTCCAAATTCTTCGCAGAATCACCAGCTGAGAATCAGGCGAACACGACGACTCGCGCATATTACTATCTCGCGGCTTGTATTGCACGACTCTCTTTTTCGAAAATCTCGTTTGACGATATTTCGGTAATATTTTATAATCTCGAACTCATGATTTCGCAAGAATCTGACACTTGCAAAGATAACATAATAATTAAAGATTTTTTTCCATCTCGAGAAAGTTCGCAAATAAGAATTCGTTAATTTCGCTAAATTTAAAGAATAAACTTGGAGCAAATTTAAATTACGATATTCCGGCTTTTGTAGTAATTGATCTGTAGTATTTGATTTACGAAATGTGTCGAATCTTAAATTTCTCGAGCACTTTTAGAAATCTTCTCATTTGAAGTGCAAAAGCGATTTGTTAGTCTCACTGCAATTTCGGAAACAAAAGCTCGGCCCTCCCGTTCGCAGAGCTTCGTTGGATCCGTTATATCACGGTTGTTCGCGTGTGTGTTAGCGTGTGACAGTAGGACAATGGGTTAGTAATGACACGTTCGCAACAGTTTCAGACATAAGCACAAGTTAGGCGCTCGAGGTAAGACAGACGAGGATTCTAGTCCCAGATCCGGACAAACCGACGTACGTGTGCATGAGAGAGTACGTAGAAGTGTGTCAGCACCGAATTACAGTCCGCCCACAATATCCCACGGTATATATATATATATACAAAGATTAACCGCATGCAGAGAATGTTCCTTCGTTTCGAATTATTGCGCCGCTCGCGCTTGCATTCGCAAAGGCGACAAATCGTATCGACATTTTCGTATAAAATTCGTATCACATTACGATGACCTTTCACGTGGCGATAACTCATTTCTCAAAATACATATACGGCCGAGGTAATGAGATCCGATTTTCTTTATTCAACTGAATTAACATTTGCGACGAAACTAACGTTGTTGTGCTAAAACCGGATTCGCCGATTCCATCCGTTTAAGTGCGCTCCGTCGACTGAAAAGATAACGCGGATCTTTTTTCAGCAGGACTCCGCCGTTAATTTAGTTTTGCGTTTGTTAAATCTCTCTCTCTCTCTCATGGCGCGGTTGAAGCTCGCGCGCGTTAACAGGGAGAATAATCATGGTGAATTTTACCCGTGCGACAAAGTAAATTTTTCTCGTGCACGCGAAATCGCGACACTTTAAAGGACAAAAGCGGCGCGGCTCGTCGGTGATCGTTAGGTCGCGGAATTATTCTCTTCCGAGAGAATCTCGGCAATTCGCCGCCGCGTTCTCGTTGTAACTACGAGACTTGAAAATATTTAGTATCGCAGTATTGTCGTAATAAACTTTCCGCCCCGCCGAACTGCCGAGCACGCTTGACATGACTTCTCTCCGTTAAAGATTTTCTCGTTGACGGGTTTTCAAAGAGGGACTCTCTCGGAAATTTTCCTACCAAGTACAATAGGGACGGAGAGTGGTTCGTCTCGAGAGACGAAGGTTTCAGTTTAACGTCAAGAGTATTTTCCTTCGATCTAAATACCGGGCAATTTTCGAAAAAAATTCGTAATAAAGCGCGATTTAATAATTGCCCGACGGACGATTTATTTTATGCTGATGTGTTACATATATATAAAACATTCTTGACCTATCGCACTTGTTTTTAACAGAATCTAGATGATTAGAAACATTGTTATATTTTATTTGTGCATGCGAGAAACTTCGTAACTGATAAAACCTTGTAGATTTAATCTACTTTATTCGCTAAGAACGTGATAAAAGAGAAGTATTCCTCTTAAACGTCCACAAACGGATTAAATGAGAAATTAGATTATCTAAATGTATTTTCATTTAATTATGCGATTTCGTTCGTTTCACGAATGCAAGCACAAGAAGTGTTTTCCATCGAAAGATGTAAAAACGCGAAGGTCATCGCTTTTAATATTGCGCACGAGGGTTTAAAAATATTTTATTTACACTTTTGCTTAGATCCACCAAGATAGTATCCCAAGGTAATCCCGGACGTGTGGGCTTTGCACCTGCAGCTTGTTTGTTCGCGACGCAACGTTCAGCGATCGTTGCGCTTGTTTTAATGGTCCGCCCGCTCGATCGAGATTACCCGGCGGACGTACGGCCGTCGTTGCACGAGTGCAATATCACTCGGCGAGACCGAGATTTAACGTAACAACTTTATGAGAGCGTGATGTAACGCGATATTTCATTTACAAGTGCGACCGGCGTCGCCGAAATTGAATTATCCCGCCTTGATCCTTGAACGCTGGAAAATTTAAGTCCTCGCGTGACAAAACGTCTTGCCTTTTCAGACAATTGGACGAAACCGGGGCAGATTCGTGTTCAATGAATAACAAATTCGATTTCATACTAAGGAAAGATGCATACGTATGTATTGTATACGTATGTTTTGACTTCAAATTTATAAATTGGAGCACATCTTTGGAGCACTCGAAGGTAAAAGTTCATTTAAAATGATTTGCTTCTCGATGAATTTTTTAAAACTACTTTTAACAATATTTTTCTAATATTTTAGTTTAAAAAAAAATCAGTAAAGGTATTTTGAGGATTTAAGACTAATAACAATTAATATAGTATAACGCCGCACAGAAACGGCATACAATTTCATTCTCTTTTCAAAGCTACTTTATACAATATTTTTCTAATATTTTAATAAAAAAAATATCAGTAAAAGGTATTTTGAGGCTTTGAGATCAATAATAATTAGTACAGTAACGCTGCACAGAAACGACATACAATTTCGTTCTCTTTTCAAAGCTACTTTATGAAATAACTTTATGATATATGAACGGATTTGACATAAAATCGTCTGTAATTTTTATTCATAGAAGAAATGTAATTCCACAAAAATAACAATGACAGAAACAATGCATCCCCCCCGGTCTCGGTATTGCCTCGTAATGTCGCGCCGCGCCAAGTAATTTTTCCGCGTCGCGTAAACGCGCTGATTGGTTCGCGACGTGACTGCCGATTAGTTGACGCCGGGCGTAGTAAGTGCGTAGTCGGGATCGCGATCGCTCGCCATTTTCGCGCCTTTCCTCTCGTCCTAGGCGAATCTCGCGTACGACGAGTGTCGGGAGTGCCGAATTTAGCGACGGACGATGATTCCGGTGTATCAATCGGCCACGAATCTCTTGCATTCGCGTTCGGAGTGGTCCGGCGTGTCCGTCGCTCCGCGTCTCGTCAGGTCGAACGGGGCCCGTCGGAAGAATCTATCGACACCGATTCGCACCGTTCGCTTCTGCGTCGTGTACATAATCACGGCTCCTGAGTGTTCAAAATGTCACACAAGACGCGAAATCCCGAGAAACGTCGAAGGAAGCGCCGAGGAATTCACCAGAAACAAGAAACCTTTCTTTGTGTAATATTCGCGCGACGGACACCGTTCCCGTCGTCCATTTTATCGCCGTCGCTTGGACTACTGCCGGTCGGGAGAGCGTTGCTTCAGTAACTTGGCGTTGTGAGCGTCTCGGAGCGTCTTCTTCTAATTGACCGGCATCCGCAAGAGTCTTCAGCAAGACTCAACACGGCCAAGTCTGGGAATATCGACTGGGAATATATATATCAACGCTGAAGGATTACTGCTGAATAGTCGAGCCAGGCGGAGATTTGTCGGCTTCGCTGCTATATTCGGCGGACGGTGAGTGATCCACACTTTTACCGAGCTCTTCGTGCGTCATTTATACAAAATTGCGGAATTCGCATCTCGATTCGACGAAGGTAGAATTATCTCGAGACTCTCATTGGAATTTGCCCGCGATCGATTCGAGCGGAGGATAAGGCTCCTACGGCAGAAACGGAATTGAAAATCCGAGAAGGTAGATAACAGTCACTCCCGGACTAAATATACGCACGTAAAAGCCGACACGACTTTCGTACCCGTCATTTCTGCCGAGAGGTGGAGAGGCCGAGCGCGGCGGTGGACCGAGAGAAATCTTTAGCGTTTATTAGCATTTTTGTCCCGTCGCGGCGCCCGCGGAGTATCTCCGGGAAACGCGGCGCGATGATATTTCAGGTCGGGGTCGGAGGCGTCTTCCCGCGGCGCTATCTTCCGCTTGTTATCTCGGGATTATGACTCTCCGCGGGGCTTTTTGCGCGCGCCGCGCCGGGGCACGAAAAGTACGGCGCCGAAATTCGATCGAGCGTCGTACCCGGGTGTCAGGGCGGCTGACACGTCGCGTAACGCTAACACGGCGCAATTCCGAAATCCCCCGGATAGCGCGGAAATTTACAGACGCGCGGGCGGGTTGTTTCGCCGGAAGAGTCATCGGAGGATCAATCGATCGCCGAGGACAAACGGAACGACGAAATTCTTATC
>VBVQ01005408.1:0-11860 GCA_011636635.1 Tetramorium simillimum | reverse complement strand
GATACAAATCACGCCGCGGCGGTGCGCAGCCGGTGCATTTCTCGCGTCCGCGCGCTTATCTCCCGCACTCCGGCGCACGGCCCGTTCCACTTTCCAGCGTCCGCCCCTCCTCCCCCTCCCGCGTTATCCTGTATTTTTCATCTTCTTTTTATCTCGCGTTCCTCCGTTCTGCCTCTTTATCGGTTCCTCGGTGCGAAAACGCGCTCGGTTTCCCCCCTCGCGCAGCGCCGTCGTCGATATTCTCGCGAGAGCCGTTTTGAAAACGTCGCGTATTTTTCGGCGGGTATGATTTAATTGGAACAATGGCTCGTAGAGTGCGATGAATTCGAATGTGATCACTTGTTTCTTAATAATACGAGTTTACTTTATTTTTACTTTTACCTTTAAAATTGTCGATTATAGAACGTCAGGGAGCTTGGAAATATGTAGATACAAAAAATATGACAATGAAGAAAAGCATAATATAGCGGAAAAAGTATATGACACTGATTCTATTTTCGGTTACATCGTTCGACGTCGTTCTATAATTAGTAATATAATTATAGCTCTACAATATTTCTTCCAAGTCGCAAAGAGGGAAAGAAACTTTTTATCGCAGCCGGAAGCTTTCGGAATCTTCCTGCATCTTGTCGATCCGAGATATGTTTATATTATTCCGTTATTTCGACAAAGAATATAAAATATTATAATGTCCCTCGAAACTGTTATGGATGCAGAAGTGTTAGAATTAATTAATTTTACGAAGAATTGGGAGGTTTTAATAAGAGTGGCCTGACAGTTTTATTGTTAACATTAATTCCGCATCCGAGTGGCACCGCTTTTAAAATACATTCGCGCGTAGAAAGTTTCAAGTCGACGGCTCGTCCCTGCGCTCAGGCTTTGCAATTAGCCACGATGTTTATTAATTATCCAACACATGTGGTGGATCCACGTAATTGGACGGCTGGTTTCTAGTCGCACGTCTCTACGTAATTCCTATGTAGGCAGTCCCCTCTGTCCTTTAAATCCGCTTTGACACAGCCAAATAGCACATATGATCATTATGGACTTAAAAAGATTTCATCTCTTTAAATTCTTTATGAATTAGCGTAATCTGTTAAAGAGAAGTCAAAAGAATTCCTTTCCGTTCAACTCAAAAGGGATTTCATAGAAATTTCATAGAAGTATACCTTCTGACGTCTTATGAAATTCTTTTTGTATCCGAAAAAGATCGGTAACATAAAAGCGAATTTTGTGTGAACTCAAGAATGGTTTTAAAACAGAAATAAATTCGAAAAGAAATCCATTTCATAATTCAGAAAATCAGAAGGAACTCTTTCGATTCTCTGTTTGGGTAGAAATTTCAGGTATCTACCGAGAGATGAATGGAGAAGACTCGAGTATGCGTATGCTCGTGTCGATATAATTAAATTTCATTGAGTTTGCCGACAAAGTTAATTCTTTATGCGTATTTTATCCATGTAAAATTTAGATGAGGTCTCTGTTGTGTACAAAAGGTCTCTTTGTCCACAATCTATCGTAGAGCTGTTATATGCCTGTTTCAAGTCTCTTTTTCTGGAGACCTTCCCTTCCAGACTCCGTCAAGGAGCCAGGAAAATCGCCAGGTAATTGGAGAAGGCCCGAGCACGATGGAGCGATAAAATGAGCTAGGCTTCGGTATGCTCGCAGATGCTTCATGAATATGGATCGGTAGAGTAATCGGCGAAATAAGGTACGAGACGAACACCGCGATTAGTGTGCGATGTACGCTCAGATTTATCCCGGGCATGTGATGATTTCAGGAATGTAATCTGTCATTCTGAGAAAGAAAGTCTTAACTTTAGAAATGAACATTTTTCACGACGAACGAATTTTATATTAAGCTGCGAACAGCTGACAGAAAGTAAGTAGTGCACTATTAAATATTTAAAGGATGAAATTTAAACTAATTTTTTATTAAAGTAAAAGTAAATAATATTTTGTTATTTTTAAATATTTTGCACATCGAGATTATTATTTTAACACAAAACAGTAATTAATATTGTTAACATTTGTTATTTAACTCTATTGTTTTAAGTTAAATAACGACGTATTGAATAGAAACCGTAGCAACCTAAGGAATGGTTAAAAATAACTCAAATTGAGTATTAATCAATTCAAGATTAAAATGTGTAACATACTAAAGGAAAAACATCTTACATGCCACTTCAATCTGGACATAAAATTTTCTTGCTTCAAAAATATTAAGACATTTTTGAGTTTTAAGTAAGTTTAGTACTTAAGATGCATTTTTAGCAATTTAAAACCATTAGGAACGGAATAAGACTTTTAACAAAAAATTCTAAAAAAGATCTTAGAAAATATTTCCATAATATAAAAACATAAAAACAATAATCAATTTTCAAATTTTTGGGAGTCAAGATAGTAATGATCCTCAGAGTAGATACGAGCAGGAGCGATACCTTCGCTCTTCACTCTTGTCCGCTTATTGTTCGTTTATCATCCATTTATCGCGGTACTCGTTCTCTCGTACAGCGCGCTTCCCCGTTTGACCTTTTCGCACGGCGGATATTTATAAGATCCGCGCGCTACGACCGTGATTTTAACGCGAGGTCGTTATGCAAATCGCAATGAGGTCCTTTCGGTTTATCGCATTCGTTAAATATCGGATTTTACACGCTCGCGGCAGCGTCGCCGTTGCGATTTACCGCGCGGCTTTATCCTTCACGCGTTTATCGCGCCGGACGAGGAGACGAAGCGAATTAAGACGTCAAAGCTCAGGAACTATATTGAAGTCCTATCTAAAATAATTACGTCGTAACTGACGATTTTATAATTCTATTCCATATCCTTCACGTGTTTATCGCGCTGGGCAAGCAGATGAAGCGAATTAAGACGTCAAAGCTTAAGATCTATATTGGAATTTTAAATTACGTCGTAACTGATTTTATAACTGATTTTATAATTTTATTTAAATGCATATTCACTTAAGAAAGTATCCGTCGTAAAATTAATTTTAATTTACGGAAGACATGATGCTCAATTTGAATTGATAGTAATTTAAATTTTGAATCAAGATGGAAACTGTTACCTTTTTATTGAAGTAAAACTACATTTCCGTATTGCTTGATACCGATTCAAGTTTTCGAAAGTCAGTTACTCAACGCGGAATTAATTAGAAATTCTACGGGAGATAATTCGAGAGTGTCGAGATCGTATAGGACCTCCTCTTGCGGCTCCAGGCGTGAAAATTGCAACCGTAGAATGTAAAAGCGGCGAAAATCAATCGTCCATAACGCGAGTCAGGATTTACAAGGCGAAGCGGAAAAAACAGCGTGCGATAAATGTGCGGTTTTAATTTATTGCCACTGTTGTATGGAATTGTCACGTGTGCTTAACAGATAAGGGCACGCTCACGCCGCAAGAGATTCGAGATTGCGTTTCTGAGATGCATATATTTGCCGGCATGGCAATGTATTATTAAACAAAAAAAAAATGGAATAATTATTAACGAAAAAAAAACCATTCAGATTATCGTGTTTTTCAAAATTTGTCATTTTAGATACAGAATTTGTAACGTTAATTTTATTGTAAGATATACAGCGCATATTTTATAATATAAATTTATTTTGTACAATCTTAAAGGTTGAAAATTGTGAAACTGAAGCAGAAACGGAAGACGAAAAAGTTATTTTAGAGAGCATCATCGGGACGCGATGGTTCGCGAATTAATCGACAAGTTGGTAAACACACCTGGCGTAGCGTACGTGTGTACCGTATCGCTGCCGAAGTAAATTTCTTGATATCGAAAACACTTCACGCTTGATAATCGCTTAATCACTCTCTGACGAGTTCGTGCGTCGCGTCGTGTCGCAGAAAAAGTGGCAGAGCATAAACGGCACGTAGATATTGTAGCATGATGCGGCATTTGTTCGAACGACGTTTCACGTTGTAAATAATGTAATTTTCAAACGACGCTACAGTTTCCAGGCGCAGAAATCAGTTTCGCGTCAGTCTGACTTTATGAGAGGATATTCAATTTTATAACAACAAGGATGACAATTTTATAAAGTCTCTTGAAAGATTTAAGGAGGAATAAAATGTAATAAAAAAGTTGAAAATATGTGTATGTGTCTTCTAAAATGCATTGTACTGAATTTCTTATAGGATAATAAAATAATCACTTATTTAAGTGTAAAAAATATAAAATTTAAGAAAATCGATTTAAGAAAAGTTTTAGACAAAGTTTTACGTAATTTTTTCCCAAATGGCGCGCGATGGCAATGTATCGAGATAATAAAATAAGATTAGAAAATTCGGTGATGACAATCGATCATGGATCTTATCGATAACACTATCTGTACGTAACTGAGATGTATTTATTTTACTATATGATAAATTTGTATCGGTACGATATACTCAACAATATAAATATAATATAACAATATGTATTATATTACATTTAAATGAGTGCGAAATTATAACATAATGTAACTGATGCTCGGTATCGACTGGTTTATAATGTTTACAATGACATGTATACTTTTTTGTATTCCCACGTCGGGATACAAAATACATGACTGCGACGTGATCATAAGAGAGGTGAAAAACAGACCTTTTGTTTTGTTTAAGTATCAAGAGTTTTCGCCAATTTCGCGCACACGAAAGAGAGAGAGAGAGAGAGAGAGAGAGAGAGAGAATGCTTATTAAATGCTACTATATATAAGCTTAAGCATGTATGGAAGTGTGTTGTTGATTACGGATCCGGGAGGGAACGATCGTTTCGTCTTTGAAACACGTGTGTTCTTATCAACAGTCATTTTTCTCGCGAGCTACGATAACGGTTTTGCGAAGAGTAATTTCTGTCTCACGACCTTCGACGGTCTGCCTTCGATAATTTTACAGGCCTCCTAGCAAGACCTGTAATATACCCCATATAAGTGAAATAAATCTCGAAAGGATGAAATTAGTTTATTTCCATACAAATCGTCCATTTTTATCCGCTGACCGATTTTAATAGTCGAGATATCATTAAAAATCTACATTTCTCGATGATCTCTTTGTTCTTTTTTCCCGATTCTTTATTATATTTTTTATTATATCGCCGTTCATATATGTAGGTATATATGATTATTTGCAATACGTATGCAATTTCTATAAGTTCATTGTCAGATCCATAAGTTCGCCAAGCCTAAATGATAAGGATCGGTCATTTCTACGGAATCGTCTATCCACGTAAACTTACAGATCGCGACATCTTACGTGAAAATCGATTACTTGATATTTAACTTGATATTTAAAAGGCGCGGGTATTTTGTATCTTGCGATAAATAATCATGATTTCATATACAACTCGTTGCACTAATTTACAAAGAAAGATTTATATTTAAAATATAATTCTATTTATGTAATATTCAAATATAACTATTTCTATTACATTAAAAATTATAATACTATATAAAACTGTAATACTACTTTATTTAAATTATGTTTGGAACTTTGCATCATCTAAATTATGTATATTGTTCCTTGTATCTGCGCTGATTTATTTCTTCCAATTAATCTTTTCACAAGTTTGTTTAAATGAAACTTTTTATTTTCGCGTATCTTTTCGTACGACGAACCCACCCATATATATAGTCTGCTCCTAGTCTCTAGACGTGTCCATAATTTCATCAGTCTCTATAGTGTTATCGTTATACTTCGTAGTTTCGTCAGTGTCTACAGTATTTTATAATATAATCCATAATTTCATCATCACTGTCATCATTTTTCGAAGTTGTTTTATTTTGAGTTACTTTTTTGTCTCTTTAATTCTGAAAAAAATATATATGTATGTATAGAGGAACTTCGGGTATTATATACCCGCACCCAGATATATACATACCATTCACAAAAATAAGAATCCAACAAGCTTGATTATTATGTCTGTATTTTATAGGAAATATATTTAATTTTCAGTAAACTATAACTAATTATTTTTAATTTGATTGTTCGACCAGTATATTCTATTACGACTACGTTTTTCTCTGCCTTGCTTCACATCCACGACTACGACAGACGT
Source organism: Tetramorium simillimum (assembly GCA_011636635.1). Taxonomy (NCBI): domain Eukaryota; kingdom Metazoa; phylum Arthropoda; class Insecta; order Hymenoptera; family Formicidae; genus Tetramorium; species Tetramorium simillimum. The sequence continues at coordinate 5,817 of VBVQ01005408.1, read as the reverse complement.
AAATGCGTACGACCCGTTCTCTGCCATCAGTCTAACAATAATCTCTCATTCTCCCCCGGCGACGCGCATACATTTATGCCGTCGATTCCTTCAAAGGGATGCGACTTCTCGCATCCTGTGGGGACGGCGACCGAAAGGTCAAGGCCGTCATTCTTAAGAGACTTAGTCCCACGTCTCTATGCATAGAGAATGCATAGAGAATTCATATCTAGAAATCTTTCTTATTAGAACTTTGATCGTACTCTTATTGGTCCCATTCTGTTCTTTATTCCTATCCGATATCCTATGTTCTCTTAATTTATGCGCCTAAGCTATATAATCTTTATATTAGTTTCTGTCAACTGACAGCTAAAAAATCGAACGTTTTTAATTTTATGTCTTTTTCAGTCTTTAATTGAGAACACAGGGACATATTTTCGTGTGTACTTTAAACCTGTAAAAGGATTTTTAAATTTGTAAAGCCATTTCGATGATTTCTCGTTGTTACGAAATGAACTGTAACGTCGGTATCCAGCATCCCCTTAACTCTTTATTATTTGACGACAATTTGTTGACAAATTGCTATCTGGGCAGTGTTCAGTTATTGATACGCTCCAAAAAACAAATGCGCGATGCAATTTCAATCAATCTTGGCGATTCGCGTCATGCATTAAAATTTCCTTACTTCTTTTACCTCGTCTCGCGTGACTGTCAGAATATTCATCAAAATTCTTTTTGCATTGTTCACGGTTGCAATATGATTCCGATCGCGAAGCCCGAGCTCAAGATACTAGATAAAAATAAATTACATGTGTCGCGAAGGCCAGGATGCATCGCGTGGCTGTTGCTCGGCCGTAAGAGATGACTTATTAAATTTATCAATTATTGTGTCTTCGAGTTTAGCGTGTAAAATATTTTTAATCTTTAATTAACAGATTGATTAAATATGTATCGCAATTTCTTAAAGTTTATAGCACGCGAAAGACTAGCATGCATAAATCTATACTTGCGATCTAATTTTATTTAGTAACTTCTTGTTGTAATCAGCATTCTTAAAATCAGTGATAACAGAAATATAAGCAGTGCGCATCTTTCTATTTTCTAATTATATTTTATATAAATTTAATATTTAATTATATGTTTTTAATTTCTAATTACATTTTTTATTCTTAATATTACTATTAAGCGGATTACGTTTTCCAGTATCGGCGATAATCTTCATTGGAATATTCAGCCGCCTGACGAACAACGTGTACTTACTGATTATCTTGCTTCTGGGCGAGATCATGTTCGGACTGGACAGCTTTGGCGAATGGGAAGACTTGATTTTGTACAAGAACGAGAACAAAGCTGTTGTCGAAAAATCCATTTGGAGCGATAAATTGTGCTCAGGTAGCTCGGGTGAACTCTCCTTTATGAAACTCACCGACATCCGACACATTGGGGTAACCACGAAGATGGGTCTCTTTATCCTCCACAGGAATGGGAAAATGATCGCTCTCAATATGAAAGGTTTAACGAGAAAAGAGATACAAGGCTTGAGGAAAGAAATCAATCATTTTCTAAACATGAGTCGTCTGAAATATCTCGATCATTTCGCAATCGATCCTTCAGATCGATTATTACTCCCTTCCGGTTCCGAGGAATACTTGCAAAACTTGCCAACAGCATGTTTACCTATATCCAACGAGTTTACTGTCTCGGACAATGTTTTGGGCGGTACATTGGACAGAACATGCTACCAAATGCAGCAGAATTCAAGTTACCCAAGCTTAATGCATGGAACGCAGTTTAACAGTTATCAATTCGCAAATTTGAGAAGAGGTCCTTATACAAAAAATTCGACGTGTCTTAATTATGTCAAGTATACCAGAAACACTTGCGTCATTCACACACCTCGTAATTTATGCGAGCTTCATAATTGAATGTAATTAATCGAACGTAATTAACGTTCGTGTATATGTCCTCGAGATCACTAACGTTGTAGTTAATTCGGGATTCGAAATAAATTTGTGTAGCAAAGCAAAATTATATTCATTCATTCTACGCTGCAATAAATAATTTATTATTAAATAACAATAATTTGTTTGAAAGAATACATTAGAACTTGATTCATTACAAGTTATCAACAATCTGGATAACATGTATCACTATTTAACAACCGAGATAACTTTATAATAATTATACATCTCTATCGATTTTTATAACAATTAAGTAAATCTTTTTACAAAGCATCTAAGTTCACTGAACGAGCTGCTTACAGGCAGTTTCGATATCTGGATATTGATGCTGAAATCCTAGCTCTGTGACACGCTTTGGTATAACTTTCTGTCCCTCTAACATGATCTGAAACACGAAAACAAGTATAAAATTATTAAACTATATCAAGTTTGTTATTTAACATTAATATTAAGCTTGTCATTTATATAATATACTTACTTTCGCTCGTTCTTCACTGAATAATATTTGGAGAAAAAAACTTGGAAGAGGTATGAACGCAGGTCTTTTCATTGCCGCTGCAAACGCTTTTGTAAACTCCTTGTTTGTTACAAGCTATGGAACAATGGAGTAATGTATATACAATTAACAATTCTCTTTCAATTAGAGAAAAATCTAAAATCGTTTATATTACCTGAGGCGCTACTCCATTCAATATACCATGCACGTTGTTATTTTTAAGGGCAAATATAAACATGCAAACTAAATCAGTGATATGTATCCAGGGCATATATTGATTCCCACTTCCTATCGACCCACCGAGGCCAAAAAAGAACGGAAGATAGATTTGCTTGATCATGCCGCCATTTCTTCCCAACACAACTCCAGATCTTATCGTTACTTGTCTAATGTTGCTATCTTTTGGTAATTTTGCCGCTTCCTCCCAATCGTGAGTGAGTCCTGACAAGATCAACAATTAATTTACAGGTATCACGTTACGTGTAAATATCAGTATCATGTTACGTATAAAAAAAAAAGATTTTACTTGACAGAAAATCGTATGATTCGCATTTGTTCTCCTCCGTGTACACAGTGCCGTTAGGTTTGTAGTATGCAACTCCTGATATAGTTGCGAAAACTGTGGCTTTAGTACTCTGTATAGAGTCCGCTAGAGCCTTTGTTGTCTTCACCCTGCTGTTCCTAACATTCTGCTTGAAGCCAGGTGACCATCTCTGCTTGGGATCCAACACGTTCTGCCCAGCGACATTGATAACAGCTGATGTGTCCTCTGGCAGACCGTAACGCTCTAAATCATTCTACAGATTTTACAACAGCTATAATTGGATTGATTTTTACTAATTAGCATGCAAGTTCTCATCTGATTTACCCATGATATTCTGTTCGGTCCTGGCATTCGAGAGATACACGTATAAGAGATACCCTCAAGGCTCAGCGATTTTATCAGCTGCGATCCTATAAAACCGGTACCACCGCCTAAAAATATTATATAATCTTAAATGTGATGTAATTTGAATATATAAATTTCTCGCGACATTAGGAAATTGCAATAGATCGATGTGCAAACATATTCACCTATTACTACATGCTTCAGAGCCATTTTCTCAAATGGCAAGTCTGACACACTTCTGTGCCGGTTATTTTAAGAATAAATCCGCGAAGCTCCGCCACCTACGACACGACTGGACGACGCAAAAACATAAAAGTTTACAAATTTACAATAAACTTTTTAAGATATCTTATCTTTTTAAGATATCAATCTTAGAATATAAATGTTATATATGTACGTAACAGATAATTTTAGAAATTTTTCTTTTCTGTTATTTAATATATTATTATATAAACTCAAATATATCTCATTATCTTATTTTTCATGCAATCATGTGTCATTCTATGTAAAAAAATATTGCTTAAATTTCTCGTAATTATTTTGATAACAGTCATGATCACTCATAACCTCATAATTAAATTAATTGAAAGAATTTGATCGAAGAACAGTTCGCAATTTACACGGATGTTCACAAACCGTCAATAAATTGGCTGCGTTCAGAAGACAAAATAACTCATTATGCACTCAATGATTCTATTATGATTGGTTTCTATACTTAGATCTGGCGAAAAACTGAAGGCAAGAGCTAATCATACTAAAAAAAAACGCAACACTGCTTTTAGTCTCCTGAACGCAGCCTAAATGTAGAATTTCGCGACTGCATTTAGATTCGTGTAGTGTATTTTGCTTACTATTGTAATATAGAAATGTTACAATACAATTTTACCATTGTGATTATCTAGTGTAAAATGTCTTCTACAAAACACTTGTAATATATAGAAACGAACGTTATTGCAGCTCTATATTTCACAATTTTATTATATGTTAGATTATAATAAAAATATCACAAATCAAACCAATTCCTACATATAATTGCGTGCGTATGTGTGTGTGCTTTGTTATTTTACATGTTGCAGCAGACGATGTCACGCATTTTAGTTCAGTTATCGGCCGCTTGGTGTCTATCGTATCTATCGATTATTTAAATTAATTGCAACAGTTTACTTATATTAGAATTTATAATATTCTTATAAAAAATCTTGGAAATAATTGCACAATTTTAATTCTTCAATATTAACTAGGATTTATTATTACGTTTAACATTAAATTTTATGCCCATTTTGATAAAAAGAAATTAATATGAGTGCCTCTTTAATTATCGATAGCGCTTGTTTTCAGTATGATTTGTATATAAGAATAGAACATAGACTGATACATCGAATCCTAAATATTAACAGAGAGAAAATTGAGAGCGGCCATCCCGGCCTTTTTCGTGGGACCGATATTTGGCCTAGCATTAGCGCCACCGTGGATGTAGAACTACGTTGGCATATCCATTTTCCGACACAGTGGATGAATCGCATTTTGGTGTGTGTCCGTGCTACATCCACTTTTCGAAACTGTCAATCAATCGCGTTTTGCACGGTGTGTGTCCGTGCTACATCCACTTTTCGAAACTGACAATCAATCGCGTTTTGCATGGTGTGTGTCCGTGCTACATCCACTTTTCGACACTGTCGCTAAATCACTTCCCAATCAGCACACAATGTTTTTTAAATGTTTTATTAATAAAAATTTAATTAATAAAATATTTTAAAAAAATTAAAAAACATTGTCTGCAGCCCTCCCAGGTAGCATAGTGACGTCATAATAACGTCATATTATAGTCACTGGTTACGTCAAAATCACTTTTAAAATGACGTTATTATAACGTTAATATGACGGCCCTAAGAAACAGACCGATGACGTCATATCAGTGATGTCGGTTGTCGCTTCGAGCGCGCGACGATTTTCGGATTTACAAAAATTTAACTCTGGCCGCGCCGGAGGTAAAAACGGAGTCGCGATTCTCGATTACAAGTACCCTAATTAACGGTGCTGCCTGTCCGTACCCTCGATCAATTTACGTCTCACGGCGTCCTAACGACGGCTGTTGATTGTTGGTTCGAGCGCGCGACGATTTTTGGACTTACAAAATTTTCACTCTGGCCGCGCCGGAGGTAACGACGGAGTTGCGAATCTCGATTACAAGTACCTTAATTAACGGTGCTGTCTGTCTGTACCCTTGATCAATTTACGTCTCGCGTCGTCCTAACGACAGCTGTCGATTGTCGGTTCGAGCGCGCGACGATTTTCGGACATACAAAATTTTCACTTTGGCCGCGACGGAGGTAACGACGGAGCCGCGAACCTCAATTACAAGTATCCTACTTAACGGTGCTGCCTGTCCGTACCCTCGATCAATTTACGTCTCGCGTCGTTCTAACGACGGCTCACGATTGTCGTTTCGATCGCTTGACGACTTTGGGAATAATAAAATTTTTCGTTCTGGC
>VBVQ01005407.1:0-11861 GCA_011636635.1 Tetramorium simillimum | reverse complement strand
ATTTTATATTATATTATATTTTATGTTTTATATTATAATATATATTTATTATAAGTATAATATATATTTATATAATATATATATTTTATATTATAATATATTTATAATTATATTATATATTTATAATTATATTATATATTTATAATTTATATTATTTATTTTATTTTTTTCTCTCTCTCTCTCATTTTATCTTTTATTTATTTTATTGCAAATGCAACAAGTTGATATTAAATAGTAATTGCATGAATCAGTGTTATCATAAGTTTCGATTTACTTCTTTGGCTTCCTCACGAAGATAATCCCGGCTCAACTTCATCTCCTTAACAGAGCGCTTCTGCTTGACAAGCTCTTCGACATATGTCTCACCTTCTACTACATCAGTACAAACTCTAGCTCCCATGGCAAGGGTGAACGCTTTCCCCAAACCTTCTCTAGGGTTCTCATCCTTACAGAAGGCCAGTAACATGGCGGTATAATGAACCGAGTCTCGATTAACTAAATACAACCGGCAGAGAAGTTTTTTTGCCAGCATCAGCCTCAGCGTTGTACTGTTAGAACAATAATTTACGAGAAATTAGTTAAAAAGGAAAAGTGTGAACATTTATAAAAAGAAACTGCTTGGAAAATTTTAATCGAAAAGTTAACCGAGGTTATTGAAAATGATTAATCGAACGGAAAACCATTCGAGTGAAAAATAAAAAAATTGAAATCAGATTACAGTTTCTAATAAAGAACGTTTTAACGAATTGTTTTCAAACAGATTCAATCCTTTTCAATTTTCTACTTCGCGAATATTATTTTTTTTAACGCATTTTTTTCTACGTACCTAGAATTATCCTCGCTCTTTTCTATGAAATCGTTCCCCAAACTTGAAACATGCTCGCTTAACAGCGCTTCGCCGCGCAACATTACGTTTTTCATCATATCGGACTTGCTGTCATCAAGTTTGTCATCCAAGAAATTTTCGTAAAAAGTAGAGACTCCGAGAAACCATAAGGGTGTGGAATCGAACTGCTCGCATGTGACCGCTTCCCTCAACTCGGGATCCTGCATCCTGAAGACAGCTCGGTCTTTCAGAATATCCTGATGCGATGGCACAGGCAGATCCATCGCGTACAGGATGAATTCTCGCCACTCGATATATTCAGCAGTACCGAACAGTCGTTCGATCAGCGTTTCGATATCCGGGGGTCGCAATTGTCGCCAGGCGCACGGTACGAAAGGCGGATGACAGTCTTCCTCGCCGCAGGATACCAGATCCTGAAGAATATAAACGAGGACGCGTTCGCTCACAATTCCATGCGGAGCAATTCGTCGGAGAATATCTATCAATCGGCCGAGTTGAACCATTCGAAATCGCAGAGGTAAAGGCGCTTCCCTGATCGGGGCAGCGAGTCGGTCGTGATCCTCGGGAAACATTAAAATATTCGGTCTTACGACGAATTGATCGCCGTCTAATAATAATTCCTCTTGAACCGGTCTTCTTTCCTCGATAGCGAAGCAAAAGACATTCGCCATTTCATTGATGCTCTCGATCTCGCGTTTATATCTTAAAATATTAAATAATCACTTTTTAGATATATAATGCACTATAAGTTTTAAAAGATTAATATCAATGTTAATTAGAAATAATGAAACATAGTAGATTTTAAAATTCAGATAATATAACCATTTAAAAATGGAAACTTTTATGACGTTTTACAAAAGGCTTGCAAAAGAGTTGCTTTTTATTCATATTACAAAAATGGATTATTCTACAATCTGCAGTAAAAATAAATCATTCATGCAAATATTATCAAATTTAAAAATTACGTGACCAAATAATTGATTTTAAATTAAATTATACATATTATAAATTATATATGATATATATAATATTATATATATTACATATAATAAAGTAATTAAATTAAATTATACATAATAACTAATTTAAAATAATTTATACATTTTAGGTACCAATGTTTTCACAAAGGCAAACAACTACATTCTCATTAATTTACTAAATGAAAGATTAATGTAATAAATAATTTTATGAATAAACCTTTGAACGATATGATCGTGAACACGATGGAAAGTCTGCCTCATGGTATCCAGAAGAAAGGTCACGTCTGATCGAGCAGCCGCATTCAGCACATCCATTCTCTGATGTATACGATCGATTTCAAACAAAACGGCATACCGCCATTCTTCCACTAGATCATGATATCTTCTCGCTAGTTTGGCGAACGTCGAATCTGGCGAAGCGTTTCCTTTGCCTTTGACTTCGATTTTTGGAATCGCGGCTTTCTCCTCCTTCTTTAACATCTCCAATATCGTAGACGAGATGGAACCTACGATATCTCGCACTTGTCGAACATTATCTTTAATAATACTATAAACGATGTTCTGATCAGGTTCAAAGCTCTTTGATACGTCGATTAGTACAGTTTCGATCTCGGTCTTAAACTGACTTCTATTTATGACTCGAGTGGAAGCTTCGATCGATTCAGTCTTCATTTTTGACGCCGTTCGTTCTTTATTTTTAAACATTGAGGTTTCCTGAAGAACGTCCTCCAATTCAACGTTATCAAGAACGATTTTGGAGAACCGCGATTCTTGCAGTGGTTTCTGTGACATGGAGGTGTAATAATCTTGAAGAAGCTGCATAGTGTCGACGAATCTGTCAATTTCGGTTTGCAAGATTCCGATATACACATTAACGACAACTACAGCTTCCATTAAAGTCCACTCATTACGCAATGTGCGTCTTCTCTCTTCTTCAGCCTCATTTTTTCGCGCGTCACACAATTCCCACAATTCTGTTCGAAAGTTGTCGACCTAGCACGAACATTTTAGAATTCTCAATAATGAAAAGATTAATATATGTATATATAATCATTGGTGTAGCTTATCAAAATGAGAAAATTATGCATTAAAGTTAAATTAGAATTAACTGGTTTAATTAAAAAATTCCTTCCTCACTTTTCTATACCTAATTATTACTTATAATTGATACTGGATTTTTTTATTGTAAAGGAATACTAGCAATGTATGTTTTATTAAGAACAAAAAATTATTTAATATATATGTCTTTTATTTATAGAATTTTTATATATACTTACTCGACAATGCAACTCGCATTTCATGTCCAAATCTTTCCTGAGATCCTCATCGATTTCATTAAAGGCGTGATGAAAATCTTGCAACAAGATCTGCCGTTTATCGGGTCGCTCAACGAAACTCATCAAATTACTGAGAACAAAATTCTTGTAGGGTATAATGGCCGATGTCTGCATTCTCTTCAAGGAAAAAATCTCTTTCAAATTCTCAATATAGGCCTGTTCAACGTTCTCCCAAAGTGTAGCCAATATTTCGAGTAAAACTGGAGGCTGATGGAGGTCTAACCACTGCCAACCATCTTCTCCAGGTCTAACGTAGCCGGTTGCTATCTGCGTTTGAGCTTCCAATTGTAATTTATTGGCTTCCATATCTTTCTTCTCTTCGTATTCTGAGCGTTTCCATTTGGATTTCGGTATTAAACGCTTAATAATAACCGCCTTCGGATCAATATGAGATTTTTGCTTATCGTGATATGTCTTCTCGGAGAGCTCCAAGGATAATTTCTTTTTGTGAAAGTGATCAGTGATAAGTTCGACCAACTGTTTCAAGGTTGAAAGATCGAGAACGTTGTAAAAAAACCCATATGCGATATTTTGATTAGCGTAATATTGATCCACCGAAGTAGCATCGTCGAATAAAGGTATACAAGGTTGTTCTTGGCTCTCTATTTTCTTTGGTTTCACCATTGCCTTGATATAGATTGTCATGAACGTCGGAGAAAGAGTACTATCTTTTGCTTTAGAAATTGGATTCGGCAATAATCTAGATTGCCTATTATAAAATTACATTAACTTTTATAAAATCCATATTACATAATAATTAATAAATAATTATAAATCAGCTTTAATTTAAAATTCAAGACAGAGAACGAAATTGAATTGACGCTCCAATGCGCTATTATAGAAACTATGAAAATAAGTAAATCTAAATATATGAATAATGTTAGTAATATTAAATATATCCTCTGAATAAATATTATTTTTAAAGTTATAAATTAATTTTATGAAATTTTCGAACGCGCCTGCATATCGTGAATGTGTCAACTACGTCCTCGAATATGATTCTGGGTGACGAAGAATCGATATTTTCGATGTTGACATCAATAAGGTTGACAGGATCGGAAGGTATCTCGCGTCCTGTCAATGCTTTCTCCAACATTGCCATTTGCTCATACGTATTGGGATAATTTATTAATACCCATCCCTCAACGTCTCCGATTTCTTTTAGGTATTCAGTCAGTATCTTCGTATTTAATTCATTTGAAATAGGTTGACCCAACATGAGAAACTCGTAAGTCCATTTGCCTAAACATCGCAGGTTACAAGTTGGAGTAGTTGCTATTCTGCGATTAACAGTAAACAAATATCCTCGGCGATTAAGTTCCGAGGTTCATTATGTCCATTATTAAAAAAATTGTCTATATTTTATGCACATCTAATAAACTGTATTTGTACATGTTATTTGAAACAAGCTCATTTAACGTCGTAAACCGCGATTTTGGGATTGATCTAATGACAAAATTTTGATATTACTAATTGACTTCTATTCTTAAACTCCTCTACCTATGTATGCAGTGTCACTTAAAATCGGGTCCATATCGTCATAGGGTATCTGTCTAGGTGTTTGCGTTTGTTTCTCTTCGGCTGCGTTCTGCTGAGATGTTGCTAACTTCGCTGATCGTTCGATCTTCTTCGGGCGACGTTCCCTCGAGTCGTTCGTCTTGTTCTTAGCTTCCAATCTCTTGGTGTCTCTCGTCGTCGTTGAGATGATGTTCAGATCGATGTACTTCACGTTAACCATTTCCCGCTTGTACCTCTCCAGACAATGATTGATCGCATCTTCCATCGTCAGCAAACGAATTCCGGTATTCTTCAGCAACTCTCGCAGCTGTTCGTGAAAGGTTACATTTGTTACGCCCAAGACAATGGCCGCGACCTTGACTCTAGACACTGGACAAGCCATAACTTCCGGATAAGGATGTAAGATTTCCAGCAAGCGATGAACGATGTAACCAAGTACAACGCAACCTAGTCTATAAACGTCTTCAGTTTCCTCGTCTCTTTTTGGTATAAATTGATCCCAGGGCGAAGCTAAATCCCGATAGCTCTTAAAATCTGCATCAGCCCGAGATCGCTGACGTTCCAGTTGAGCTAGCTTTTCTTCAGCTTTTAATTCTTTTTCAATCTTTATTCTCTCCCCTTCATTTCTTACTTTTTCTTCGCTATTTCCTGTTGCATCATTCTTCACCATCATCTTATCATCTTCATTTATCTTTACCTTTTCTTCGTTCTTTATTTCTTTTACATCTTCTTTTTCTTCGACATCTTTGAAGTATTCCACAAGTTCAAATATCGGTTGATTCTGAAGAAACGACATTCTCCATTCATTCCAAACGGAATTTGGGATATGAGTACCGTGCGCCTGATGATAATCAGCAATTTCCACCGCGATGTCCGCAAAATCATTAACAATCTCTGAACAGATCTCTTGATGTTTCTCCTTCATCCTGCGCACCTTCAAGGTTTAAACGTTTTATACTTGAATCTTTCATATAAAAAAGTGTCAATCTTCTTTATATGTATATTATTAAGAATTAAAATTACAACTCTCTCTTATTTCTACACTTTTTACTATTTTATATATTCAGTATATACACATGTATATTTTTTTACTAATTAAAATATTTAATTTTTAATATATAATGTTGCCTTTAGCTTCTGTATTTTAATTTTTTCCAATTCTTTTTCTTTTCTTGAATTTTCAAATTCAAGCATTTTTTTATTTTATCTTATTTGATTTTACTTAATTTACATTCCTTATAAATATTTTTTATAATCATTGCTTATATCTTTTTCCATTTTCAGCAAAAGAGATTTTGTCTTAGGATATAATAAAATATTGTCCCCCACTCACTTTTTCCTCGCGAATTCTCTGACGAAGCTCGCGCATTCTGTAGATCTCCATTTCTACATCCTCTCTCTCTTCTTTTATTGTATCTTCACGACGATCCTCCTGCGATCGCTGTTCACTCTCTCTAGCCTTTAGCAACATCGCGTCAACTTTCCTACGATTTTCCACAATATTGTTTCTTAATTTTCGCACTTCACACAGCTTCCTCAACATTTGTTTCTCATAGCGCGACTGATCTAACACTCGTCTGCCGAGAACCTCGTCGAAGGATCTATCCTGTTTTCTTAGCAATTGTTCCCAAGCCTCTGCCATCATTGTTGTTTGCGTTTTCAGCTTTAGTTCGTGAGATTTAGCTTCTTTTTCACTGCGCTTCTTCAAGAAGCTTATATATTCTGCGGCAGTTGCAGGATCCTTGACCTCGTAGGATAAGTCCAAAGATCTTTTCGAGGGGCAACACTTGACCATCTGGTATCTCTTCTTCATTTTGCGAGCCGGATGCTTGCGAGTGAATTCGTCCAGCCTTTTGCTCTCCTCCTGCTTCTTATCCGGCAATTCTACCGGGACAAAATCCTCGATCGGTTGTATCACAGGACACTCCATGAGAGATGCGAATCGCTCTCGTTCTCGTCTGCAGGCTTCTGTGATCGCCCAAAACTTATTTCTGTGCCAGAGAACGGTATTGGCTGCTTCAATTAACGGTGTCGACAGAGGATGTTCAGGTGGTACGTAAAGGGCTGAATTCTCGCACACTATGGAAACATCGAATCTACTGGTCATGTATTTTCGTTCTTTTTGAAGAGCAATAAAATGCAGGCGGTCCTTGCCCTCAAGGCTCAAGTAAACCTTGTAGAAGAGCTGGAGAGACGCAACACCTTTACCCTAAGGGGTCGTTCTTATAAAAGTCATCTTACAACATAGTGCCTATCTTTATAAAGAAACGTATAAATTAATAGAAATTAATATAGAAATTTGTTTGTAAATTAATAGAAATTATATTTAGTTTTAGATCAGCGACATCTAATAATGCAATTCTCCGAAAAATAATATTTATTTTTGGAAACTCGAGATTGATTTAAAAAATTTTAAATATTTTTTCATATTCTTTTTCTACCCAGGTTAATTTGTTAAATCTATTTATTGTGCTGCTTCTCTTGCAAGAGATACTTTAGAGATCCCCTCGATGCTCTCGTCGCTCAGCGTGACGTTAATGAGGTTCAGCCAGATTCGTAGAGTCCTCAGGTTCACCCTACACAAGGTAGGATCTCGCGTACGAAGGATGACGCTTAATTGATCGCAAGTGATTATATCGTAGCTGTGCAGGATCTGGGCCAGCATGGTGCCGTCTCTCGTGTAGCGACCGAACGTCTCCGGTGTGAGATCCACGATTATACCTAGCCTCGTGCGCAGCCATTCCGTCAACGGTTTGATCATTTGCGGGAACTGGACGATCTCGCGGAATTTCGAATGTCTTGGACCCAGGAGTCGCGTTTCCGACGTTGACGACGTAATCGAGACATCGCGACTTGACGACTTGATCGTACGAAATTAGCATCGTATCGTATTCATGTTTGAGAATCGAACGTCGAATTTTTCGGAAAGAGCAAGAAATGAATAAATAGTAATAATAAAGTAGTATGTATGCACTAGTAACAATAATATTAGGCTGCGTTTCGGTATTCACTACTAGTACTGCAAATGTATAATTTATGTTACGCACATTATAGATTTTCAGTACTGATAGTGAATTTCGAAACGCAGCATAATTTATGTTACGTACATTATTGTTTTTCAGTACTTTTAGTGAACTTCGAAACGCAGCCTTAATTTGTACATTTGTACGCGTTTTTATGTATTTAGAAACTATGTTTCTTTATTTGGATATATTTACTTAACAGATTTAATATTTTTAAATTTGCTGTACATTTATGTCCGACATTTTATATTTCTGAAAATATTTTGTGCTCGTAGCCATTCTATATTTACATATTGTTAAATATCATTGTTTATTTATTAACTAGAAATTTTTGAGTTTCATTTAAACGGTAGTTGTTTATAGATAGATTAAAGATATGTATATTGCCGTAATAAAGGCAGAACGTAAAATATGCTGCAAAGGTGGGGAAGTAGTCGCAGAAAAATGAGAAGCCCAGGTTCAATATTTTAAAACATTAATTTAAATAACCAATAATTCATTCACATATACAACATGTGGTATATATCTCCTTTAATATTAAAAATTAAAACTTATAAATCATGCATATAAAAAGTGTGTATCCTTGTTGTTGCTTCTGCTTTTCTTTTTTATTATTCCCTTATACTTCGCTGCATATACACGTTACAGGCCTATAGGTACAGATAGGTAAAGAAAATCGTGGTTCGTCAGCTTTACTTTATTATCGACTTCGGACCAACAGCAGCGTCGCATTGAGCATTGATTCGGCTCGCCGAGAAATAATATATGGATATCTCGATTTCTCTTGTGCGAATCGAAAAACGTAAGAACTTGAGCCGAGACTCTCGTGGGACAAGTATGCGCGTGAGAGGATTGTTCTCGCGTAATATCATCTCGTCTTACGCAGAATGAAAAAGGACGTGCACGGCTTCTTCCCGTGTTTTCTTCCCAGGGGAAAAATGGGTGAATCGAAAGAAATTTGATCTCGTGAAATAAAACAGAATAATTTTTCAAAACACTTTTTATATTACTTTTTTAGACTATTTTTACTCGAAAAATATTGGTGTCATTTAAAAACAAATTGAAGTCAAACAATTAACCAATTATTTAAATAATTAATCTGTTGAATAAAATGTTACGATGAAGATTTAATAGTTTATAAGTTATTTATAGAAAATTTTAATAATTGTTTAACTATTAAGTATTTGCTACTTTTTAATATTTTTATAATTAATCTTAATTCTAAAAAAAGATATAGCTTTTTAATTTATTATTTACATAAATAAATAGGTAGAAACATAAAACAGATTCGAGAATAATTCAAAAACTATGAAACTAATGTAACGCTGTGTGTGATTTCGAAACTCAAGAATTTATTTTTCAAAATGAATCTTTTATCAGTTCTTTCCGATTTGCCCATTTCTCGCAAAATCACTCCTGATAAGCTTTGTTCATACGTGTACGTATATTCTTAGAAAAATTCAAAACAGAAACAGAAGGATTACTGATCGACGCGACTTGATACATTGGCATATCCGCGATAAATTCATAACGTGCAACAACTTCTGCCAACGAAAAAATTCTTGATATACCATGATTAAGAATATTAGATTATTTCAGAACCCGAAACCTGTCGGGCAGTCTTCAATCAAAAAGCAGACACAAAAGTATGTCTCGTACTTTCATAGAATGTTAATATTGTATTGCACTTTGACATCTGCACTTTGGTCAAAAGATTTGTGGCGATACTTTATTGCCTGTCGCAACAAGAAAAAGAAGACCATCGAGTAACGATACAATTTTGGATGTTTCTGATCACATGTTCGCGAACTACATTACCGTAATTTTCCGAATACCGGAATTGATTTTCTCGAACTGCGAGGAAAAAATGCCGTTTCGCGCGATACTTGAACAGTACCAATGGAAATAGAAAGAAAGAAAGAAAGAAAGAAACACGGTGGAATTTCTGACGAGGCTCGACTGTGCAGCCTGGTCCGTATCAGTGGAATAATTAAGTACAAATGACACGACGCTCTTTGGATTTATTCTTCGTTTACTCGATACTGTTGCATTCACTCACGTCTAATTGGACTCTCATCATTCCTGTCTCAGTATATATTCCTCGGTACAATATAATACAACCATAATAGCAATGATCGCAATAATAATGGTAATAATTATTAATTAATAATATTAATAATAATAATAGTAATATAATAAAAATCACCATTGTCTTTCTCCATCATCGTCGTCGTCGTCGTCGTCGTTTTCACTATAATGTATTTATAATATTTATACCGTGTGTGGTGTGTGTGTGTGTGGATCCATACAATTACATCATCGTATCGCCGCGAGTATAAGTATATAATTACAATCACTTATTAATATTCACAACTTAATAATCGTTCATCATTGTTCTTTTCTCCCTTTGCTCTAGAAACAGTGCGCAATTATTGTGTTCTGCCCCCGTTCTGCCGTTCGTCTATCGTTCACGATCATTATTAATCATTATTATTGTTGCTGCTTAATTGTATATACAGAAGAGGTATATATTCAATAATATTAATTAATATTAGTATTTATAATAATTTAAGTTTACGCTTCACACGTGACTACTGTATGTGTCTGTGTGTATGTGTATGAGTGTGTGTTGGTGTTGGTTCTAGAAAAAAAAGTTCACCTTGCTTCTGTTAACTTTTTCCTCCATCTACTTTATCCCCCCCCATTATTCTTATATAAGACCACGAGTATTTTTGAGAGTTTTCATCAAAGAATAAAATTCTCCGCTAACATTCTGCGTCTTCGATTTATCATATCAGAGATCTATCTTCTGCCGAGAGTTCACTCTCGTATAAGAAATCGAAGCTAAGAGAATTATTGTACCGGAGTATGATTTTCAAATAAAAATTCCTAGCGAAATTTACTCTCTAGGTTTGTAAGAGAGCCTCACGCAAAAATTAACATTTGAGAGAACAAAATCACCGTTCTCAAAGGAGTAAGAGTGTTCTCATCTAGTAAAACTCTCGCGAGTACATCGGGCCCGATAAAGTCTCCGTCTACAAGAACGAATCCGGTGCCTGCCGGATCTTCGATGTCCCGATAGGAAATCGTCAGCGAGGAAAACGGGCGAACGCCGACGTCGGGATTTCTAGACGCGCATCGATCGCTTCGGTTCTCGATTTCCACAAGCAATCCGCCGACGTCGATTTTCGCCGGGGACGAGGCCGGAGTCGAGTGAGGGAACTCCAAAAGAGTCGCACAGGTCGGAAGAAGTACATTATTGCTCAGGCGATTGGTTCTCTCCCCCATTGGCAGGGGCAAATCACCGGGAGCATCGATCGGCAGGCGTCTTGGTGGATCGTTTTGGCCGAAATCAAAATCGATCGGTGACAGACTGACTCGCGGTAGAGTTCGAAATCCGATGCCAGTGAGACGAAAATCGAAGAAGCTCTCTCTTTTATGCGCGACGCGTCTCGATATTTTAATCCAATTTACCGGCGAACTGAACGGGAAGTGGAGCCCACCCGACCAGAAAGGAGCTCGAAAATTTTCTGTCTCACGTGGCAACGAAAAATCAGCGCCCGTCATACGAGTACATCGATCGATTTCCGATCCTCTGCATTTCGCAGTCGCACGTCGCTCTTTGGGGGAAGAGCGCTTCCTCCTCCTACGGCATCACCGGAAGGTGCCGGTCTCGCGACGGAATCCCATCGCCGGCGTTTCCGGCGCTACGTTTTTTTTTTTTTTTCTACGCACGAAGGAACGGGCTCGATAATTATCTAGAGATATAGCCTAAGTGATAACGTAGAACACTACTCTGTTCTGTGTATATCCCTGTTTCTGTGTTTGTATGTTTCCTCTCTGCCTCTTTTTCTCTCCCTCTCTCTCTCTCTCTCTCTCTCTCTCTCTCTCTCTCTCTCTCTCTCTCTCTCTCTCTCTCTCTCTCTCTCTCTCTCTCTCTCTCTCTTTCTCTCTGTTTCACACTTTCTCTCGTTCTCTCACTTTCGCTTCTTTCTTTCGTGTCCTAAGGACTAATTTGCTTTATAAACTAAGATGTCGCCTATGTGCGATATCTACCTCATCGCTAAAGTTTAGCAACATGGACATTATTATTTTGTTTCACTTCCTCGACCACTCTGTCTTCTCCTTTCTTCCTCCCCGCACCCTCCCCCCGTTC
>VBVQ01005406.1:0-11839 GCA_011636635.1 Tetramorium simillimum | reverse complement strand
CCCCAAATTCTCTCCCGCCAACATCACGCCAACACCGCTGATTCAGCTAGCACAGCCCGCCGCAAAGTTCATTTTGCTGCTCGCTAGTGTTTGAACCACCGAACTCCAACATCCCCTCACGAACCACTATCCCTTAGCCCGACTTAGCGCAGCCGGTACATATCCATCCGCCGAGGAGGCTAAATTTGCACAGAGTGCACGGCGCTTGTCCAAATTCTTTCGCAAAAAGGTCTCTCGAGTCTCTCCGAGCTTTCGACACACACACGTACACACACGCGCGACTCATTAGGACTCTCGCGTATGTTTAGGACATATGGGATTCGCATACGTACGTTCGTGGATTTTGGATTGGCACAAACAATTGGCTCGCAAAAATTCGAAAGCTCGATTTCCTCGATCACTCATTCGAAAAGTCAAAATCTCTTCGCTGGCAAAATTCTCGTGACGCTCTCGGCGTCTGAAAATTCAATCGTAATAACTCGCACGCTCCTCCGGTAGCGCGCGCACCGCTTATCCGCGCGAAACGACGAAAACGATTGTTATTGGGCTCCTCTATGCCACAGTCTCGCCATCTCCCCTTCTCATCCGTTTCTCATCCGGCACGATACGCATCGTTTTACGCATTACAGAAGGTATTATAGACAGTGTTGTGCGTACCCACATGCGTGACTTGAAACCTGTAGCCGTAAACTTGTCGTTCGTGTTTTTTTGCTCTGTTTATTACGCACCGCCGTTACATCACACTATTTGAAAGCTTCGTTACGACGAGGCGTGCGTGGCGTGGACGCTCTTAGAATTCTACAGACCGGCACAATGGACCGAGAGTGATGCAGAATATATGAGAGTGAGAGAGAGAGAGAATCGCGGTCTTAGAGCGTCTACCGACCGTACGACAGCAACGACCCTTTTGCTCCGAGTACCGAGTTTATTGTACGTTTCTAAGTCCACAGTCCCGTCGTCTTATATTCCCGAAACCCCCGTCTAATCGCATATCCATATTCGTATGGACAAAACCATCTTGATCGTACATATTATATATATATATAAATATTTTATACATATATTTATATATATATACATATACCGCTCTTTACAGCTATGATCATATAATAGTGGCTCGCTCGTTGGATGTGTTGTCTCGTTCGTTGTCAATGTGTTTTTTATCACCTCTGTACATATTTTCTGATTATGATATAATATATGTGAGCTACATTTATCTTATTGTATTACCTAGATTTGATTCTATATATGACAATTTATATGACATCCCTATTTCTCTCAACAGTCGATTAAACCACTCTCCCCGACCTGCCGCATTCCGTTCAATTGGTACTCCTTCCTGTGTTATCCTATTAATTGTGAATCTCGCACAGCCATGATCGTGTTTTATACTGTTTGATATTATATGAGGAGACATACATACACACACATACACGCACACATACGTACGCATACATACGCTGATACACGTTGCAGATATTTCTAAATAAACTGACGTCTAGCTTGTCAAAATTTATTTTGTGACTTGTCACTGTAACCATATTTAGGATAAATCTAGCTTACACAGAGTCGAAAATACCTTTAAAAGCGGAATTAACTAAAATCTTTTGTCAAACTATTCCAAGTACATTATATTCACTTAACAAGACAAATGAAACGGAAATCGGAATGATTTTACAAATTTAAAAATCCTCGATCGAATCCGGATATCATCAGAGATGTGATAAAATCATATTCATTTCACATGAAACACCTCGTACGGTTAACCCGTTTTTCTTCATTCAATTTTCCGCACAGAGCTTAGAAATAGCTGCAGACTATAAAAATATTCATTGTTAAACGTTGTGTAGCGGTGATCCATCTCGAGAATACATTACGCTTTTTATCCGTTAAACAGCTAGTTTAGCGGAATTGCTTCAGCACCTATAAAAAAAAATCGGAAAGACATAGTTAACTCGATACGAATCACCGTCGGGAGTGTCAGCCACAATTGGATCGCTTAATATCCTACCTGATTTTATCGCGATCCAATTTGTCATACGTTTTCGGTTTGATATATATTGCAAACATCGAACGTAGATCAACATTGATTGGATTATTTTTCTTGTCTTTGTTATTACGATTTCCGTCCCCCTTAAAGTACCGTTTCCACTGTTACATATGTATGTTACATTGTTATCGGTTATGATAATTGTTCCCGTCGTTGTACTCGGTTACTATTGTCGCACAGAAGACACACGTATAACCCGTACACATACACGTACACATACGCGGTTTCCAGTGCTATTAGATGTATACGTTGACGTAATGACGAGTGTAACTGTGCGCGTCGAAGGTATCGTACGCGTGCACATATACAGATATGTTACGTTTTTATATATATATATATATATCTATATATCCCTACCTCCCTCCCTTTAGGATGGTGGATGTTGGTGTAACCGTGTAACTTTGTCGTTCTCGGTGTTAGCCGCAAGATCTTCTCTTTAACGCCTACAACGCCTTTAGCCCGCACACGGAACTGACTAACGTTGTTCTTTCTTTTTTTCTCTGTTCCCTCTATTTCGCAACGCGCCGTCGTCGACCCCGCAGACAGAAAGCTGTTCGTTGGTATGTTAAGCAAGCAACAAACTGAAGACGATGTGCGACAGCTGTTTACTACCTTCGGTTCAATAGAGGAGTGCACCATCCTCCGTGGACCCGACGGAAGCAGCAGAGGTGAGTGTCCATTGCCAGCTTTTATATCGGTAGATTTGATCATTATTGCATGATTAATAATTGTATATACGAACAAGATGCAGATCATCAATTTTCTCAATCAACCTTCTTCCAAATAAATATCTTCTCGAGATAACTGTGATAAACCCAAGATCGGCCTTTTACTTAAAATTTGTTGATAGAAATTTGCAAAAATTTCACAGAAACGTACGTAAGAATCGCAAATATTGCGATCAATGATTCGCGATCATAAAAAGTTCAAAGATCGCCGATAAAGAAATCTAAAAATACCGTGCTTGAGTCTCTGAGAGAGAGGGATTAAGCACGAAAACGTATTTTCTCTAGAACTAAGTGTACCGTAACGTGGTGCGCGTATATTTTTATGTCGTGGGATAAAAGCATAGGCACATTGTCCATAAAAATACGGGTATCTGTGCAATTTTTAGCCGCAGGGCGGGATATTCGCGTCCCTCTTTACTGCACGATCGTTTTACGTCTTCGCCGCGCATTACCTTTTCCACTCAATTCATACAGCTTTAATCCTTTAAAAATCAGCGAATATAACAATCTGGAGCAAAAGCTTGCGTCACTTTAACGCTGTTATTTCATTTTCTTATTAACGCGTAAAAGCAAATTTTATATATAGGTACAGGACGTAACAAATGCTCATTATTTCCTTTAACGTTTAACTTTAAATGTTTATATTGCAACCAAACAATTATAAATTATAAATTTATTAAAATAAAATTGAATTTGAATTACACAGAAAATAAAATTTTTATAATTTGTATCGAAAGCTAACATTTCAAAAATCATTACATCTTTATCATGTAAAAGAAACCTTTGACATTTTGTTAAAGAAAAATTGATTCCAAAATAATAAAAAAATAAAATAAAAAAAGGTAGCGTGGTAACCTTGGACACTTTGTACATCAGTATCCGAGAGCCACGAAGCTCATAATCCGCGGCGTCTTCAGGCGTTTTCATCGAACGATGAAGCGAGCAAAGAGACTCTCCCGGAGCACCTGGTTTTCAAGGGGGTAGGGGCAAACGGACTCCGCGAAATTAATCACGAGATGAGGCAGCAAAAGGGAGGGAGGGCGACTATCTCAAAGGAAAGAAGGCAATTGCCCCGACCAGGCATTGCGAGAAGGAAAAAAAGAGATGAAGGCTCACCGCCTGACGATGATGCACGACTAAGCCCAGGCGGAAGGATATAATCGCGACGGCATTTGAATATCCGCTCGCGCTGTAAACAGCGCGGAAGGGTAGGTAGGCGGCAAGGGATGGATGTAATTCGGGCGGGGATAACTGGCAGAATGGCGGACGAAAAGTGGGTGCGGAGCTGCAGTCGGACGAAGCGGCGAGAGCAATAATTTCCGCTGGACGAGGCGGCGAAATTTAAATATTTTCATTCAAGAGTGAAGACCTCGCGATGCGTCTTCACTCGGCAAGCAACGAGGGGAGCGGGGAGAGCGAGGAGGGAAGTAGCAACGAGCTACGGAAGAGGTGATCGAAGAAAATGGGAAAGCAAGGCGGACTAGCGAGAAGGGAAAAGGGGAAAAGGAAGAAAGAGGAGAGAGAGGAGATAGGGCAAACCGAGGGGCGACTGGAAGAAATAAGGAAACGGGTAGGAAGGGCGCGGGTAGGCAGGCGCGAATGTAATTAAATTCCACTTTGAAGTGAAACTCACTTTCAGCAGTTAATAAGATTTTGATTCGCAGTCGGTGACGTAACGTAGCGCGCCCATCGTCTTTGGCAGGTAGGCGCTGCTCGCTCGCGACGGCGACGACAACGGCGACGAAGGAGGCGCGGGGCGGCCGAAGGGACGGGAGAAGTAACGGAAGTAGTATGCGAGAGAAGGGCTTTACAATGTGCGAAGTCTGTGCCTCCTTCTTCGCTTCCAGCAAAGACCAAGCCCACCGCCGCGCCGCCCGGCCTCTCCCCGGCCCTACGGTTCTGCCGTTGCGTCAGAGCTCCGGTTCTTTGTCGAAAGCCAGGAGACGATGTTGCGCCAGCTTTCCGAGCTCTTTAATTAAAATTACGCGGGCGCGCGCAGCACGGCGACAGTTTCCAACCGGTAGTCAGTTTATCACGTAGAATGCGTTCGCGATTACTCGCCAGGAATCTCAGGTATGTCGCCCCGACAATTACAATACCTTTAACGAAATGAAGCACGCGAGGTCTGAACGCAATCTCAAGCTTAATCTCCGCTTGGCAAAGTTGACCTTCCGACGGTAGGCAGGGATCGATCCGGGGACGATCATTACGACGTTCTAACCACATGCATCCATTTCTCCCGAATCTCCTGAACGAGTTCCAATTCTATCCCTCCCCTCGTTCCTCTTAGCTAACGCTTAAACCTTGGAGCGCGGAATCTTGCCAGAGATAATTCCGCCGCAACCCCAACCGCGACAGTCGTCCTTGGACATTGGTATCAGAACGAAGTTACTCGGCGGGGATGGATGTGCTTGCCGTGGGAAGGGTCTGATCGCTTATTCCGCGCAACTCCACCGCGGCATATCCCACGCCCCGATCTCGTCCTGGCGGAAACTTTCCCAACACGCTTCATCACCGCTCGCCGAGCCTCGGTCGAGTTTCATAACTAGCTAATCCGACCCGTAATAGAGAGATCAGGCAGAGCTCCGACGAACGCGGCCATATATATATATATGTACACGCTCACATATATGTGTATTTTATATATATATATATATATATATATATATATATCGCCATCCTACGAATCTACGTGGCACCAAAATTACAGCGGGGAGGATGTCGTTTCGGTAACTCTTATTCCGGCATCATCCGTCAGTAAAGCACGGGGATCAGTTACACGTCGGGAACGTAAGCGCACGCGGCCGGAATATCTCGTTGGCACACGTAACTCGCGCAACTTCCGTCAGCCCCCCAATGAGTCACGACGATTGAAAGTTATCAGCGATATTCTCGATCGCCCCATACTTCGCGTTACTTTTTCAACTCAACTTTTCCTATCGGATGATGCTACCTACTCACCGAAAGATGATGAAAGATTTATCGGTAACGAGAAGCCTAAAGAAAAAGAACTTGGAGTTCTTAAAATGACGCAAGGTCGTCATCATCTCCATCGTTGTCTTCGTCGTCGTCGTCGTCGTCGTCGTTCCCGTTGTCATCATCGTCGTCGAAGCGACGCACTGCGTTGTCCCTCCCCCGCAACTTTCTCTCAAACCCCTGGCCTGCCTTCGCCGTCTCCCAGGGGGGAAAGGGGGAACGACGATGGAGCTCTTCGTCCAATTATTTTTCCCTCGCTTCGAAACATTTCAACGCCACTTCAACGAACGAACTCGTTCTATTCTCGTTGCCGCGCAACCCTCTCCGCTACCCTCCGCCAGAACAGAACCGCGTCACTTCTCCCCCACGGTTCGCTCCCGTCCCCCTGTTGAAGTTACTTCCCCTTTTAGCTACGCGTACGCGATCCCAACTGGGCCACCCCTTAACGCGGAGTCCGCATTATTTCAATTGCGCGAACGGCAATAATTCACCGCGCTAAGAAGATTATAAAATGTTTATGAATAATGGAACAAAGTATATATTCCGAGTGGAGCCCTCCCATGTACCGCGAGACGCGGGAAGGTACGCTCGTCGAGGTAAAACGAAGGCATCCCACCTCCCTCCCCCTCACCGTGATAGCAACCGAGCCACGTGTACCCTGTGTGCGTCACGATTGCGCAACCGTGTGCCGTAAGCGCGATACGATTATTCAAACCGGGGAAACAATTCCGTGCATTAAGTCGTAATAACGTTGCGCGCCGGTATTCCCGATCCTCTTTTGTCGCTAGGACTCGCAAAACGTGGTATTTGGTACTCACAGCCCCGGCCGCGCTAACTATCGGGTGGCATTATGTAACATTTAACCACCCCCCGGGCACGAGGGAAGTACAATAGATCATGAGTTCGCGAGTTACTGTGCGAACAATGCAATTACGAGAAACATTATATCGTTCGCTTCAAGATCTCACCTTAAGGGATGCGGCGGATGCTAATTTACTCGGTTTTAACATCCAAGTACTAATACAACGTCTATCGCTTTATGCAAACTTAAAGCTTCTGATGTGTCACTGCAAACATATTCGATTAATAATCTTGCGAGTTAAACAAGAGAGAGAGAGAGAGGGTTTCAATCGAGAAGACAACTAAAAACAAATGATATTTCTGCAATTAACAAGTTGCCGAGTGCCCTATGTCAACATGCTCTCGCAGTCGAGCCGTGCGTTTCATTGACTACAAACGAGTTGTTTAGGGATTAAATACGAATGGCGTGTGTGTAATCGATTGTTTTCTCAGTACGTTTGTGTCGGTGCTGCAGTTTATCGTCGTGGCGATAGTTAGCGCCCTTTAAATCGTCGCTCCAGTTCGCCGATTATAGTACCACCGTGGGCGGCGCGATTCACTCGGCGTTCGTTCGCTCGCGCGAAATCATTTCCGATCATTCTCGATGGAGCGCCTCGTTTTTGACTGCGCGACGTAAAGAGATTGTGATGGCTGTGTTAACGATATTGCGCTGACGGGAAATATGACGAATCAATAATTTCCTCAGCCTAGCATTTTATGATGGGGCATTAAACGAGCGATGGTTATCGACGATTAATCGTTCGGCTGTCACTTGCACCGGCGCGTCCGCGCGCGCGCTCGGTATGTATCGTGCCTTAATACGCGCGGACAATTTGCGGACCTTTATCTTCGACACGCACACGGAGCGTGCGCCTCCATTATTGCAGGCACGGCATATTATTCTGTCGCGGGGATTATAGGAAAAATATCCTGCGCTTTACGGGTACACCCTCATTATCGCGAGGCTATAAACTTGTCCGTCCTCATTATCCTGCAGGACCAAGCGGTGCAGTTATCAAACGGTAATTCCATTAATGATTCTACTTATTACGACACGCGATAGAAATTGTAACAATACAAACGTATATAACGCGCTTCTGCGCCGCCACTTTCAAGGCGCGGCGTACACAAAACGAACGTTACGGTTCACGCTGTAAAAGAACAATCGGAATCGTGCCGGAGTCGCATGTTGTATCGAGGTGACCGGTCATATTTATAGCGGGTAAAACCACCGCGCCGTCTTCTCGGGCGTAAGTATCTCGCCGCCACCTTCTGGCGTTATTCTACCCCCGTGAAGGAGGGTGCTTTCGGGTGGAAGCTCTCAATATGTCCGACCTAATCCTCTCCCGGAGGACTCGGCGTCCCCTCTCGCGCTTTACTTTGCAATACGTACAAACATTTCGAGCCCAGCTGCGCCACGGGATTTAGGAGCTGAGCGATTAATAAATGCTCCGTACGACGAGCTGGCACCAGGACTCTCCGACAGCCACTCGACGAGGAGGCTGCCCGTGATTTACCGTCCGGACTCGCGTGTCTGCATCCGAACCCCTGCTCCGCTTCGTCTGGATTTTCGGTGATTTCGCGGCATCGTTATGATTTAGTGCCGCGCTCCGCTTGAAACATCGACGACGATCGGTCTTCCTCTTTCAACGTTCGGAAACTTGGGATAGCGTAAGGCATTGAAACGACTAGCGGATGAATAAGTCGTAGTGCAGAACTCACAACCTTCGCACATGCTCTCTTTAAAAAAAACACGTCGCTCTCACATTGCTTTACACAAATATTATTTATTATAGCAATAACGCTCTAATTTTTATTAAACTTTTACTAAATACTAAATTTCAAATCTACAAAAATAGCATTGTATTTAAAAAATTACTTATACTACTCTATAGTATAAATAATTAAAAATTAATAAATTATAAAAAATATCTAAAGAATTATTATTAATTCAATTCATCCATTTTATAACATATACATACTTTTGTAATATATGTCACTTTTTTAGATTTTCTAACATATTTTACTTTTAAAATATTTCAATATTGTAAAACAGAAAAAACAATATTTAATTTTGAAATATTTCCAATCAACTTTTTAGTATGATCTCGCCTTAAAAATAACATGAGAAAACTTAGAAAAAAAATGTATCTACAACCGCGATATCAGACTACCTTGCAAATACTGTTTTCAAAAAATTCATTTTGATTTACTGGATACACGCTTGATAGACAGCATCGCGATCAATCCCCATCGTCCGACAAGAAGTAAATCTATCCGGCGACTATATGATGTATTCAATGTATTGAGAATTTCGACATTCGGTTCTGACCTCAGCAATGAGCCAAACTCCCGCACGCGAACACATTCTGAGAGTGAATAACGAGAAGGGCGATATAAATAACGACTCGCGTGACAGATTTATTTAAATTGCATGTTATATCACGGACTTTTTATTGAGGGATCGTCAAAGTAGATCTCGCACCCTCCCGGTCACGCGAAGCATGAGAAACGCGATAAAGATCTGTGTATCATGTCCACCGAACCGCTCCCTTTGGCTGCAAGCTTGCTTTGTCAAATCCAACAAAATCAGAATCAAATGAATCTTTCGGAGGATATATATGCAAAGTAATAGGGCGTGTTTTAAATCCAGACTTTATATCCTCACACTTTTTTCCGCCATTAGTAAAGTTAATCTGATTTCATCATTATCAAAAAGCAGAATGATAAATTTAAGCAATCAACAATAAATATTATATAATAAAGGAAATTTTTAGAATTTTCTTATAAACTTAACAAATCGAATATGTTTAAAAGCAGTGAAAATAATCGCCGTGCTCATATTTATTTAGCGTAAGATATATCTCGTATATATTATTAAAAAATCGATAGATGTAATTTTGATGCACGTATTTTTATAATTAGAAATACGTTCTCCAAGATAAAATTGTGTTCACACAAAGACTGGAAGAAGCTCTAAAGTCGGTTCGCACGAATTATAGCCGACCGAGCCGACCGCGCTTGCGATCTCGTTGATCGCCATGACACGAGGTGTCCTATTGTGAGATTGTAAGCGACAACAGCCAGGAAGCAACGTGTCTTTGTTGGCATGGCACCGGATGGCCTCAGGCGCCATTGTGCGCGTCAAGATTTACCGTCTTTATATTAATGCGATTACTGTCCTGGTTCACGAAAGGCCGCAGGAAGCGCGCGTAAGATCCTCGCGCGCGCGGCCGCCTCGCAGCTCCTCTTCGGTGCCTCGCCTGACACCGCGTCAATATCCACCGGGGGATATTGCACATGGTGGGAGCCTTCTTCGTCAATATCCGCGAGCTTTTCACTCGACGTGGCTCTCGCAGAGATGACGGGAGAAGGAAAAGCGCGCGCGAGAGAGAGAGAGAGGATACTTCGGTCCCCTTCTGTTAGCCTCCATACGACGGCTTTTGCCCGTCAACCGTAAATATACCATATTGCCCATAAACCTTCGCATTCGTGCATTACCCATCCCGATTCGACGCTTCGTCCCTTCGACGAGCAGCAGCAGCAGCAGCAGCAGCAGCAGCAGCTCGTCGCTGTGCGTTATCGAATAACCCACGGTGGGCAGCTTAACAGACCGCTCTAAAGCAGCATCCCTCTTTCCCTCTCTCGACTTCTCCCCGCGCATCTGTCCGACACCTTCATATTCGATCCATTGCGGCGCGATTCTGCGTTTCGCGATTGTTTGCGAAAACTAGTCCGCGACTAATCAATCCATTGTAAAGGGTTTTCGATTTATTAATCCGCAATTTCGTGCCTCAGTCATCGCCGTCGATTACAAAATGTCGCGCAGATAATACAAATTCGCAGTAATATTATATATATCTAGTAATATTATATCCACGCCATGAAATAATACTACGTAAGTTACCACTGAATGTTTATGAGATTTCCATCGAGTTTACGATGTTGCATATTGATCGTAAAAGTTATTCGACGTTCAAATTTGAGCCCGACAGTACGTTTGCAAAATTCCTACCACGCACAATAAGAGTTTCATGATTTCATGAATGACTTACACAAGGAACGTTGAACGGTCGGAGTGTAATAATTCATCGGCGTAAAAATTTATGACGGGCGGAGATTTGACAAGCCATAACAATTATAATTCCATGTCGTAAATCCAATTCGCGAAATGGCTAAAATATTGCGGCATAATCGTAATGAAAGAACAGTAAGGGCAGTGTTAATGTTAAGTCTCTCAGAACTGGTAACAGTATTATTAATAATAACTAGCCATACTATATACTCGAGACTCTAGAAAGCCGTTAAGAGGAAAACGACGTTTTCGTAGCTTTACAGGCCGTGGGGCATCGCAGAACTGTGCCGTAAAGCAACGTGAGAGATTTAATAATCCATTACTAACTCTCGTGCGCTGCGTCATGATCATCGACGTAGGCATCAAGTACGGCCGTGTGCTTGTAACCGTATAATCAGTTACAAGCGAGTTTTGTAAAGCAGGTCTCCTCGCGAATAACGTATATTGACGCCATTTGCTTTTATCACAATGTCGATAATGCCGCTGTTATAGTTATTTCTACGCTGTCACGGCAAGCACGACAGTTTGTTATCTACACGAAAGCAGAAATTCGAGGACAAGACAATTCTATCGCGCGACTCTATCTTCTTATATTTTTCGCTTCTTTTATCTGATCTCATTCGCCGCGCGATTTGTGATTTCTCGTTTGTACATTTCGCTGCTGCAGTTTTTTCCACGATGCGCGCGGCGACGCGGCGATGCCATAGCTTCATTGACCGAATATTTTATTGTCTTTCAATTTGCAATCATTCTCACGTTAACACCGACCCAGATCTTTCGCGGACAAGTAAAAAAGATGCGCAAAAAGCGGCGACATGTATTTGTACACGTACAAAGTGTACGTTGTACAATTTTTAACAGAAAATAATTGTGGTTATATAATAATTTATATCGTATTTAAGAATACGAAATTTTTTCATCCATATGCAGTATGCAATGTCAAACACAAATTTTAAAATACATTTAGTACCTGGCTTTATCTTTTCTCACATTAAGCAATCCAATTATGAGCTGTTATTTAACTATACCTCTCGTCAGGAAGCAATTAGTCATATATTCCTTGTAATAGTGCTCCGTTAAAATTGCACGACATGAATATATGTACCCCAGACAATGTCCTACCTATACGCGTTTCGCATTTTTACGCGATCCGTAAACAGCGATCGTAGT
>VBVQ01005405.1:0-11867 GCA_011636635.1 Tetramorium simillimum | reverse complement strand
AGTATTATCACTACCTATGTTCGCGTAATTACACGTCTCGGCGATTATAATTAATATTTAATTAGTCGAACGAGATCAAACTCGACACAATGAGCGATCGCTTAGGCGATCTTCCTAGATCCTTTAACCTAGATCGTTCCTAGATCGTAACAAAGAAACTACTGAATGCATCTGTCTGAAACTTTACAGTGGGCCCTTTGAAGAATCAAATTTGTGAAAAATCATAACCATTTGATATTCCTGGCGTCATATATGTATTAGACGAGAACTTTTCGAACTACTCTTGTAATGCGTAAAAGAAATATATCAAATAATAAGTTTTAGTTTAGGATGGAGTATATATACATTGGAATATTTTACATCGACGTGAAATTGTATAAATTAATATCAAACTTACAATAAAACCTAACCAGATGGTCGTGGACCAGGACCATATTGAGCTGCAGCTTCAACCATAGCTTCGGCTGCAGTTTGGGCTACAGCCTCGGCATCAGCTTCAGCTTCAGGCGTAGCTTCAGCTTTGGCTATAGATCTAGCCCATGTTAATGAGCTACTTAGACCTACAATAATTATTGCGATGAACAAAATTTTCGGAACTTTCATTGTATTCTAACTTCGAGTCACACTATCGCTGCTTTATATTCTGCGACTAAGCTAATTATTACCAGAAAGTATATATATAAGAAATGTGAGGCGCAGTTAAACATTAGATATATTTTTATTATTGAGAAAGTTATGACTTTCGATATTTTATATTGATACATATACATATCCTTGAAACAATGCGAATTAGCTATACAAATTATGCATAAAATGCTGATTTATACGATTGAGAATTACAATATTTAATAGAATAACACCTAGTATCTATACAAGGATTTAGGCAAAAATTGGACCGTAAATTTCTAATCAACTACAGATTATATTCATAATTACTGACTATATTCCGATTGACATTCAAAATCGCGATAAATAAAAATTTTAGAACTTATACTTTTATATTTTAACTTTATACTGTTTATAAGATATATTTCATAGCTCACGACAAATCAATCATTGCCAATGAACAATATTTATAAAATAGATAAGAACTTACTGGAAGAAGTTAAATTTTATACATACATTTTTATTACCCACGAATCTACGATTTTAGATAACATAGGATGATACAAAAAATCCTGTAAAACAATATCGACTAATATTTATAATCATTTCCGAATGTAATGTGGCTTTTTTTCAAATAGAAAATTAGATACAAAAAATCTTACTCTGAGACAGATGAAAAGATTCATCGGATAAAAGGTAAAATCAATTTCCGTGATACGGAATACGGTCACGGCACGTGTCACCATCAGTTCGGGATCCTACTGTGAAAAGTGGACAGTATCGGAAAAACGACAATATTCTAACCGGGCAGTCACATACACACCCGCACACATACACACACACACACACACACACACACACACACAATCGGAGAACAGAGATAACGAATGTAAATTACGCTGCCATGTTGCCAAATCAGCTTTTACATTTCGTGTCTTCAAGAAAATAATTAAAAAAATCATTTAAAAATTTTTACCGATTGACGGAATTTATTTTAGAGGAATATTAAAAATATTACATCGTGCAAATATTTAGTTCTTCCCCAAATTAATTACATGTAGATACTCCTTATCTTTAAACATTTTTATTTTTAATCGTAATTATTATCCATGTTTTTATTTATTACTTAATTTTATTTTTTAAATTGATTTGTATTCTTTTTCAAATTTTAATTCTTTTTAATTTGATTTAAAGTTTTATTTTAATTTAATTTTTTAACTTAGCTGTACTTTTAGATATTAAATTTTGAAAATTCAAAAGATAGGGAAAACATGATGGCGTCTAATTCAACTTTTTCGAGGAAAAGATTGTTTCAATTTTCGACAAGCAATATCAAGAGATACATAGTTTATTCACTGAATACCGCATCTTTAAAAATCCTGACCTCAAAAAGAGAAATCTAGTCTTGATATATACGAGTCAAATATCTGTCGCAGCTAACGCTTCATACGTATACTATGATATAGGAATAATTTCGCAGCCACTCGGCGTGCGTAGTTCGAGAGGATCGAGAAAACTTCTCGCCTACTGCCGCCGTCAAAATTAGATCCCAACTTCTTACTTACTACGCAGATGTAAGTTCCTTGTAGAGGGCAAAAAGTTAAAACGAGGCGGCAATTCGAAAGGTCGGTATAATCTTCAATCAAAGTAAAGCCGCACTTATCGCTTTTCGCTAATATAAATGACTTTTTTCTAAATTTACTATGGCTATTTCAACGAATTAATTTGAATTTCAGACTCTATCGCATCAATTCGTTGAAATTTAATTCTTTATTAATTTCCCCCTTTTAAATTTGAACGAATTTCAACACGAGGGGACCTTGAAGAGGCACACGAAACTGGCTCACTCGTTTGTTGCGTGCAGTCGCTCCTGCTTTTCGCGTGATCGCCGCCTTTCGAGCGGCGCGCGCCCTCGAGGAGGAAGCGATACCCTCGAAGAGGCGATTTCGAGAAAACGAGAGCGTGTAGTTACAGCAAAATCGCGCGCAGATGCGAAGGGAAACACATGCGCGGCCTCGGTGCTTTCGCGCGAAGGCCGCTCGTTATTACGTGCCCCGCGAACCGATCGATCTCACGCATACGAACTCGCGAACAGTAGTACATAAGAAGAGAATTGTGCCTCTCCTTTTTTTTATCTTTCTCTTACAATTTTTAACTTATAATTATATACGTGGTGATAGCTAATTGAATCTTTTGCAACTCTTTGTTAATTATATAGTATATTACAATGTTTAATAAAATATAATACACACACTAATAGTCCGTGACTAATTGGTGTTGCCTGTGAACATAATGATATATAATAATCTTTCCAATATTAATACTGTAACAGTCGTACAATTTCTTTTTCGAGCAATCGATTCATATATACATATATACGTATCTATATTGAGAGAAGAAACGTTTTATTAATGAATCAATGAATATTTTATATATATTTCTCCCTGCTCTTGTATGCTTCTGGATTCACAGATAAACTTTTATTTCTCCTTTTCTTCGCGGCACATGCGGCGATGTGAGAGTTGCGAAATATGGCATCGATTGAAGTGGAATTGTTAGCGAGCGTGTGCAGTTATTGAGATAAATTAGTATAATACGCCGCTAAGGTTACAGCAATAAAACGTCGTTTCTTTTCTCGAGATCTCGGATCAAGGTTTCCTCAATCGTCGTGCTTCTGCGCGTTCACTATACAAGTAATTTACTGACAGATTTTTACTTCTTATATTAAGCTTGTCAAATAATGTCATATGTCTCCCTTCGTTTATTAAAAACTTTATTAGTGCCCTATAATTATTTATATCTTACATCGCATTTACGTGCAGTCCAAAGCGACTGACTGCTGTCATTTGTGATAAAAATAAAATTCGAGGTATGCATTTCTTA
Organism: Tetramorium simillimum; assembly: GCA_011636635.1. NCBI lineage: Eukaryota > Metazoa > Arthropoda > Insecta > Hymenoptera > Formicidae > Tetramorium > Tetramorium simillimum. The sequence continues at coordinate 8,378 of VBVQ01005405.1, read as the reverse complement.
GCAGACCGCCCGCTTTCCATATTATAATTAGCATCAGCTGCTGCTGCACCCTTCTCGTATTCTCATGTTATGTCGTGTATGCAAATATTTGCACGGCGCAAAGACAATGCATCTCCATGTATATCCGAGCTCGAGCATCCAGATATGCGACCTTATATCATCCGAACAATAGAATCGTCCGGAGAAATCGTTAGCGAACGCGAAACAATAGATCCGTTCGTTTTACTTCCCTTCTTTTGCACTTTTCTATATTTGGGACACTAATCAAATTCAAATAGCAACAAAAATTAAATATTTTAAAATTTTGCGTGTATTTCTGAATAAGACTCTACAAATAGTTTTTTTTTATTTTTTCGAAAAGGGAAAATGAAAATTAAAAAATGTATTTAAAATGTATCAATGTAAGTACATATGTTTACATAGGATAAAGAGCACGTATTTAGCTGACATATAAAGGGAGTTATTATAATATGAGATTATTATTATTAACTCACTTTACGTTATATTATGTTGAACTTTGTATATTTTTATATAAAATTGCACAAATAACTGCAGGGACTGGATTCAAAGGTCGAACTAATATTCTACCGTTGCATTACCTTAAAGTAAGAACTTTGTGCGTCAAATTAATTTTACGTAACATTTTTCTCGTATATTATATTATTATTTCGCATATTTTACACACATCCCATATTTTTCTTTATTTTAAGTGCGGAAAGGTTTCAAATCAAAGGTTAAATTATCGATAATATCCTGCTTCTGTATCCCTCTCTTTACGCGTTAGCTCGCAGGACAAAGGGCAGCACTATGCAAGAAAGGAAGAGAGAGTTAAAGAGAAAGAGAGAAAGAGAGAGAGAGAGAGAGAACGAGAGAGTTCGAGGGGGAGAGAAATGCGGCGCCGTGGCGAACGTCGCGACGCTCAGTCTACCGGCGTCGTCCGAACATGTACGATCCGTCAAGGCGTTACTACTCGCCACCGCTCGAAATCGCCGCCGCCGCCGCCGCCGACGCCGCCGCCGACGACGACGACGATAACGGGGACGACGACGGTCTCGTCGCGACCTTGCCCGCGAAAGATCGATCCGACAGCATGTCGTGGATTAGAGCGGAACGCCGGTGTTCTAGGACTGATCCTAGCGTTCCACTAACTAATAGTGCAGTTTAAATCCCTGGAAGAATTGTGCTCGATAAATCTCTGCCTCATTGTTTACGGACGACTTAAAAAAAAAAAAAATACTCAACTGTGTAATGCGGGCACTGAAATACAATCGAGATTGAAAATTCGATTGTAACGATACTTAAGTAGTAATTAATATACAAGTGATGCTCAATAGTGTTCAGTAGAAAATTTCGTAAAAAAAGTTATTTAAATTCCATCTTATTTTATTTGCACTGCAACTGTACGTAATTTGTTTTCATACTAATAGCGTAAAACGATATTATAAATTAATCACAGGAAGCAAGAATTAATTATTTAAAACCTCATTAATTTTTTCTTTAACCATTCAGAAGTCTAAATCATTTAAAATTTAATTAAATCTCATTCATAATTAACGTTTTACTTGCTTTTATGGAGATCGTTTCGCTGGTTTTTGCTAGATGCATGTATATGTATACGTAAAGTGTCGCAGCTAAACGGTAATACTGGGGATGATTAATACTAATAATATCCCGTTGACTGCGAGTACTATAATATTGCCGGAGTTGATCTTAGATCGCGCAGACCGATCGAAACCGCGAGTGCGAAGATTATCATTTGGTTCTAAAGCGCTGAATGTAAACAGTTTTTATAGAAGTGGTTTAATCCAAATCATTTAATGATTCCTTAATGGTGACAGAAAGTGAAAGAATTTTGATCAATTGTTTCACCGTTTATGAAATAATTTGGAAACGGCAATTCTCATCTTTTAGTGTGTTATCATTCTCTTTTGCAGAGATGGTTAATAAACATGGCTAATAAATATGAAAGAACCGCCACAGAGGCGCTTGCGCCTCCCGTGGCGCCCTTGTACGCAGTTACTTGGAGCGGCGTCTAGACGTTAAGCGCGCTTTTAATTTCTTCGCGTCTTTGAAATAGATAGATTGAGGGGAGGATAAAGGAGCGCGTGGTGATCTGTTGGTTTTCCTTTCTTCAAGATTGCCAATTCATCGATGGTCTTTCTATCTCAGAAGCGTTGAGATAAACTTAATCTTCAGGATTTTATAATCGGGATACAATTATCCTAGCGATTAACGTCTGAAACTTTACAATAAATTTTTATGACAGTTTTACGAAAATTTTAATTCTTGCTATGCTCAGACAATGACATAAGCTTGATACTTTCTTTTCAATTAATTTTCAGGTGTATAGCATTTTAATCGGTATTCGATTAATTAGTAACATAATAATAACAGTGAATTTTAATTTATACGCGTTTTTATACTGACTAATCTTTATTGATACTTGACTATTATTATCAATATTCATTTGATTGAAAATTGGGTAATAAACCTTTGTACTTTATAGTATACAAAATTTTATATTTTTTAAAATTCTATACAAAATTTTATGTTTTTTCATATTCAATAAAAAATGTTTTTTCTATACTTTCAATATTTTTCAAAAATATCTTTGTATGTAAATCTTTTTTCTGTCTTTTATTTCTGTATATTTCTAAAAATATGCTTTAAATAATCCGACAGGGAACTTCGATTTTACGTGCGTAAACCGTGTTGGCGGCAGTTCAATCGTCATTCCTATTTACGTTTAGACGAATTGGCACTCAAACTGACAACCTCGTATTTCAATATTACTGATGTACAGGCTCTCAGTGTCATTTAATCTGCTTGTAAACCGGAAACCACCATCGGCATTCTCATTATTCATTCCCTGAAGATTAATTTTGTTCTCTCGACATTCTGTTCTGTAAATTTTGACATTTTCTCTGTATCTGGTTTTTTTCAAATCCCCAGAATTATTGAATATACTCGACTTATAATATTAAACACGGAATAAAATCTCCTTTTTCTAACGATTAAAATTGTAAATTTAGAATCGCGAATACGCAGTTTGCAAACAATAAATTAAAATAAATACACAAATTATATCTCGATAAATATAAATTATCTGATAAATGTAAATTATCTGAGAAAAAATAAACAACAAATTTTATGGAAAATCTATTACCGAATATAAATTGGATACATATGCAAAAATAAGGATATAATTAACAAAAATAAACAAAAATAATTGTGAATCAGATAATGGACAATTCATAGCACGGAATTATCAAAATTGTTCGCAACTTTCGAGTCCTGTTGCACAAAAATAATTCATTTTAAAATTATGTAATCTGACATTTCACAGCGACATTTTTCACAGAAACTAAAACATAAATCGTCGAGCGAGAAATATGCTCACATCGACTGAATCGTCAATGACATATGTCGACATTTAAAAAATTTTAATTTTTAGAAAGAGAAGAGATTCATTGACACATTGACGTGCAGTGCGCGAATGTGTCGATCTTTCAAAACTTTATTTGCTTCCACGTTCTCTCGGATACCAGGCGTGGAGGACAAAGAAATCAATTCGCCAATCGAAAGGTTAAGTTAAAACTCCTATATATATCAAATAGATCAAGTAGAAAATATTGCAAAGAAATTATGACAATCGCGATTAGAGATAATAAAGAATGGTAGTATACCATTTAAGAGATAAAAATAGAATACGTTTTGATTAAAAGGGAAATAAAAGTATTATTTCTAATAAAATATAATATCTTAAATGTTTAATTGAAAAGTAAAATAAAAATTTCAAATATTTAACAGATAAAATGAAAAAGAATCGTTAAAATTAATGTAACGTTATTTTTTATCAATCTTGTATGTATAAATTCTATAATAATTAATTTAAAAATCTCTTTAAATTTAATATCTAATAAAGTAGATTAATAATTAATTAACCAATTAAGTTATTAAATAATTAAGTAATAAATATATGAATAAAATTTTATGAATATTAAAAATAAAATAAATTTTATTTACGGGATTATTCATGAGAAGACAATTTCATTAATTCCAGAATATTTAACATCGTGAAATAAAAAGGTCATTATAATTATTCTAAATCTTCTTTTTATCCTTTTCTTCTCATAAATTTTTTTCAATTTCGTAATCGGTTTCGTTTAATTAAATTATCGTCAATTCTATCAGTTATCCCATCATTGATGAAAAAAACGATACTGATATTTCATTGTGTATATGTATACTCATATACACTCATGCATGTACTCATAAACATAGCGTAATTACTAATGGGCTAGCTAGAGCTAGAACCATCTCTATGAATATTGCAGTATGTAAATCCAGGTCTCTCTTGAACTTGTTCTACTGTCGACTTCTCCTTACCCTGACCCCCTCTCGTTTGCTTTACCATCCGCATTTCTATTGCCCAGAGGAGGCCAAATATCCATGAAGGGCGTGATTATTAATATTTAATGATTAATAAGAAAAGATCTTTCCCTAAAGTTGCCGCAAAAGATATTATCTTTCAACAAGGAAACAGGGCTCAATTTGTCAACTAATTAAGAAACCTACATTTTAATATTCCGAGAAATCTCATGACACTTCAATATCTCTATGTAAAAGTCATTTAAAAAATCACATACATAAAACTTTTTAAATAACAAATTCCTATAATAAAATCATATATACGCATGTGTGTGCGCGCGTATGTAATATTGGTATGCATATTGGTATGTAATATTTATAGCAGTGTAGATAATTCTTTCTCGAATTATACATTTTCTTATTTTTAGAATTCTAAAATGTAGAGCTTTTAAAAAATATTTTTTATTATTATATAAAATTGTAAAATTAATCTGTGCGTCATTCAGAATTATGAATGTAGAATAAGAGGCAAATATTTTCCCACAATTTTTTCGAATTAAATTCTCGTCAGAAATAAGTTTTATACGAGAAGCCCGAAAATTTTATAAGTTCGCGTAATGAAAAAGTGGCGCATATACAAGGTGCACATATATAAAGTCCACCTTGAAAAATCCGCATTAAAATAGATTATATATATTTATATTCCTACTTCATATTCGAAATTTCAACTACTTTTAATATAAGTGTTCTACATATTTTATTATACACGTTTGTGTGTAACGTTATTAAAAATTTAAAAAGTACCGCTGCGACATAAATATCTTTACTAACAAAAACGAGATGTAAATTTGCCTCCGTGCTGTTTGCAAAATTAAAATGAGACTCTATTCTTTCCATTCCCTTCAAGCTAATACGATGTCTTAATCTTCTCAAGCTGTGTAGGGAATAAAAAAACTTAATCCTTACGGGAACAATATTAATTATCGATTACCACGTACCTATTTATTATCCGCAATACAAAAATTTTAATATAATAATAAGAAAATTAGAAAGAAAAAAAGTTATTTAGCGGATGTATTAATTTTTTTATGTCTATAATTTTTTAGTTTATTAACGATATATAGACACAATTTAATTTTACCATGACAGCATCGCTATGATGTGCTCGCAACTACGATCATGTGATTACGATACGAAATCGGGCTTCCAAAATTGTAGCAATTACCCAGGGAATCTCCTGCAATTTCGCTTAAGTTGTCTTTCCGATATCGGAGAGGAAGTTTCTCGTGAGGAAAGTTGCGCTGATAGGTCGATGTCTACGCCAATTTTGACTATAAATGTTAATGAACTGTCGGCAGTTGGAAACTGTCGCCTTCCAAATTTTGAGCGAAAATTTGATAGATTACCTAATTAGTTTTAGATCATTAACTTTGAGGTAAAGTTAAGATCTTGTGATGCACGTCATTGTGTCTCTATAATAGGATAAGATTCTAAAGAGATATATTTAACTTCTTTTCTTTCTTTTATGCACGTGTGTGAGAAAATATGAAATTCAAGAACATCAAATTTTCATTTTATTATCTATTTTTTCATAACAGAGTAAATATGAATTAAGAAAAGTATTCTAACTAAATACTAATGTTAATTTAAACCAGCCAAAAATATTTCGGAAAATGTTAAAAGATGGATAGTATAAAAGTTAAAAAAAGTTATATTAAATATTAAATACTTATTAATTAACTGAATATTGAAAAATCAAATATTAATTTTAAACTAAATTAAATTAAAAACTAATCGAAAAATATTAAATTGGATAGATTGTTAATCCGCTTTTATCGAAATCAGCACATTAACGTATCGATAAAAGCGAGCTTAAAGAGAAAATCTGTCGAAAATATCTGTCAATGTGTCAGTAATGGAATGTTATATTCGAGGTTATATTCATTTATTTTGAACCGTCAATTCGTCAATCTTCTGCTAAAAGAGTTGAAAGATCCTAAATTATACATACGTAATCATGAAACGTGGCGGTTCCAAGAAAGCGATGGAGAAATCGTTAATGAGACGTTTTCGTGGCTCGTCATTAATAATACAGTCAGATGTATTTACAGATAATACTCATGGCCATGCATGATGCCCAGTACGATTGTAATTTCGACGTTCGCCATTACAAATGATTACTGGAAGACGAAAGAAAAGTTTCTGTTAGAAAAAACCGCCGTTATACCAGCACTGAATTTATTGCCTTACTTCTTACTTTTTGTAGCATTGCAATAATTAACCGGCATTTTTATCGGCATTATTGGATGTACAAAAAGAGTAATTAAAGATAACGATAATTAAACAGAAATTAGATATTATTCATTTATTTATTTAATCTTATGAATTTATATATATAATGTTTTATTTATACATTTATTTTAATTAAATTACTTAACACTCCCAGCATATTTACATTGTTTATGGATGTGAATATTTTTCCATTAATTAATCTAATTAAATTGTCTAATTAAAATATTTTGTTTAATTAGTTTATATTTTAAAATATCTTTTTCCTTTTATACAATTTTTATGACTTGTGATTTACTCTCATAAAAATATTCCCGCATTTTAAATTTATCTTTTTTCTTTAAAAAAAAATAAGCTAATTTGTTAATCGGTTAATATTTCTTTTTTTTAATAGATAATGTCCATTATCGAACAAACAATGAACAATTAAATTAACAAAGTACAAAGACTTTCACGAACAACGTAAGAGTTATAGACATTTACTTAAAACAAAAAATTCATCGCCACTTAAAATGCATATAAATCAGTATTATGGAAAGTGACTGTGTGATAACTGAAGAACTTGGACTACAGTGGACAGACATGATGAGAATTGGAATGATGAAGATTGGAAATGATGAAAGTGATACTCTCGTGTACAATATAAAGATGTAACGTGTCTCAAAGATGACGTATTTAAACCGCCATCATAGCGCCATGATCCAAAAAATGATTATAAAAATCGACAAGTTTGTCGATGGATCTCAAAAATTAAACATCTAACATGATATTGCAATTTTCGATCTGGGATGGAAGTCAGTGAGCCTCCGAATGAGGAGGTCTATCGCAAGATCAATTTTTCTTCAAGCCTCGAGGGTATTCCCCTTTTTCACAACAACTTGAGCGTTATTGTTGACTCAAGAAACATCAGCCTGATCGCTCTTAAGGGCGTCATAATGATCAGCATCATTGTCACCGCTTTGTTAGGCAACGCTTTGGTGATCGCTAGCGTCAGAAGACACCGAAAGCTACGAGTGCCCACCAACCGCTACGTAGTTTCCTTAGCAATGGCAGATCTTCTAGTGGCGGTGTGCGCCATGACGTTCAATGCTTCCGTAGAGCTTTCTGGGGGTAAATGGCTGCTAGGAGGTATCATGTGCGACGTGTGGAACTCGATGGACGTTTATTTCAGCACCGCCAGCATTCTCCATCTTTGTTGTATCAGCGTCGATAGGTATTACGCGATAGTCAGACCGTTGGAGTACCCGGCCATTATGAGGACTGTAACAGTTACTGCCATGCTGTGTAGTGCTTGGACTCTACCGGCTCTGATTAGCTTTATACCTATTTTCATGGGCTGGTACACCACGCAGCAACATCTGGACTTTCGTCGGAAAAATCCGCAGGTAGATTGGTTAACGCCGCGTTTCGATTTAAGAATTTATGAATATAAAATTTAAGAATTTAGAAATTATTCTTTCAATTTAAGAACGCAAGAAATAATCAAGATTTAAGAGGTTTGATTTATTTGATTTACCATTACAACTTATTTATTTAGTTCATGTAATTACAAAGCCCATTAAGGGGATCCTAAAGCGACGCTCGAATTTGATCGAGGTCGATAATGTAGGCGGAATTCTAAACTATAATATTATAAATTATCAAATTGGCTTTACAGAATACAAAATCCTTTTGCAAGATTAGAGTACATACAAAAATATTACTTATTACTTATTAAT
>VBVQ01005404.1:0-11871 GCA_011636635.1 Tetramorium simillimum | reverse complement strand
CCCTTCCCCCCCTCCTCGCCGGCTCGATCCCTCTCGATTCTCGAAGCGAAACTCCCCGCACTGTTGTTGTGCTTCGTTGCGCTCGCACACGCAAGTTCGGCCGTCGCGCGCTTCTTCTTTCGTTTCCTCTCTCTCTCTCTCTCTCTCTCTTTACGCACATGCCAGCCGGCCCCACGTTACGATGCGTTTTGCCGTCCGCAATCAACGGTCGGCGCTCGCTCGCGGACAGCGCGGTCGCAAAAAATAAAAAGGGGGTCAGCTCGCGAGTGGGATTTAAAACCGGGAGCGTTTGCGTTTTGCCGGGGACTAGAGGTCGAAATTGCGCGAAAATGCGTCCTGTCGTGCGGCGTAACTCCGAAAGAGCCGGTCGCCGCGATAATAGGGAAGCGCCGATAAACTCGCCGAGTGGATACTCGGCCGTTAATCCGTGTCGATGCGGCGATGAAGAGAGAGCGTTTTTGTCAGCCGATATTCAACGCGACGTGGATGGAAGCGGTTTTAATGGAGAGCTCGCGTACAAATTGTTGCGCACTTTATAAATATATCGGGGGATTCGTGCGCCGAGACTGAACAATGTCACGGAGAGCCACGCCGATAAAAGGAATAAATCTGCAATGTCGGACGAAGGAAAAGTTCCGAGAGATTTGTCGCATCTTGTTTTATACATGTGCATACATATATAAATATATATGTTCGCGCTATACGTTCGCTGAATATACTCTACCGCGTGCGACCGCTAATAATGTGGAATAACAGAATAATGGGTTGCACGTTTCATATTTTCAAACGGCACAAGAACGGGGCAAATATTATCTAGTTCTGCCGTCATCTTTGAACAGGTCATTATATGCAGATTACGCGAGGACTAAAATCATCGTGATAATATTGCCGCGGCATTTAGCAAACGCCATTGCTTCATAAAGCGATAAATAATTGCTCGGTGAGAGGAGGCATTGTACTGTTTTTCGGTAATCAGGCGTGAATAACAATGGTTAATCGTGCATGAACCGCATACGAAAGTATACGCTTTGTTCTGTTTTTAATGCACCGAGGTCCGTATCGATCGGAGCGCAATATATTAGAAGCACTCCAAATATTTTTAAAACTCTTTCTCTCTCGTGAGAGTAGTTTGCGCGATATTTAACGCATCAAAATTTACAGTTGATATTTCCAACGTTCATTGCACTAGAGCGAGTGACGTAAGACACGATACTCCATTTAATATTCAAAATTATTTTTCCTCGAAATTTAATACAATTATCGACGATCGAATGAATATATGTATATTAAAGAGACTTAATGTTGGGGGAGACGCGTTACCGCATCACCGCAAATTGTTTATAGAACATAAATTTTCAGAATACGCTCTAATTGACTCGTAAATTTCGCTCGTGCAGTAAATCATCCCCGCGACATACAGTGTATCCGCGTCCGCAAAAATTTACGTTAACGGTCCTTTGGCGTGAGATGCGTAACAGCCGACCTATCACGATTTCCGGAAAGAGGATTTCACGAGGCGCGACATTTACGTCGTCCGGGTCAGCATTTAAATTCACGCACGGCGTCAAAGATGCAGGTGGCACTTTAGACGACTCTAAATTGCGTCCACAGGCAGACAAACGCACGGGCGCAGCCAAGTCCTGTGTTTGCCCCGGTAGTTGCCAGTGACTAAGCTAACGGAGCCGGCCGTGTACCAGGAACTCGCAGAAAGGGACACGAACAGAAGGCCCCTTAGTCCACTGTTCCACTACCCCCCGCCGTTCTTGTCTTTGCGGCGCGCGGCGCGGCGCCCCGTCCACCGTGCTCGCCATCTCGCCCTCGCAGTCAGCTACGTTTGTGTGCTCGGACACCATTACCTTAATTAAGAGCGAAGTTTTCTCAAGCTGCCCCGCGCCAACACTTCCTCCAAACTAAGTTCTCTATTGATTTTATCTTAATATCCTTAAGTTCTTCTCGCAGTTTCTCCTTTTATTCCTCTTTCTCTCTACTCGAAGGCGCTACGTGCCGCGACTAAATGGCTTTACATGCATAAGACGTCTCGTCATTAATGTCGCAAAACTTATCGCCGCCTTAATGAGAATTTCTCGTAACTCCATTTTTCTAAATATGACGCGCGACGCGAAGACTGTTTAAGAATTTTTTAATGTAGTTGCGCATCAAGTTCAGAATTCACTCTCTTAAATGATTTACGATGTTACGCTTTACAGCGCCCCGGGACGGATGTCTTTATCGTAGGATAACGATAAAATACTTATCTCCTTTAATAAAAGTAAAACTACGAAAAAATCCTCTCTCATCACGTCCATTATATAATACCTTTTCACGTGGGCTCTTTATAAAAGATTTTGGATATCATTATTGTATTAAAGTGGCAATTTTTACATAATTAACTATAAGACATTATTAATCTAATTATTCACTCCTCAATCATTTCGCATACTTTCGTTTATCATTTATATACTTTTTGTTTTTTTTTTATAATTTTATAATTTTTTATTGACATTTTTGTTCCTACCTTTATTATTATTATTTTTTATCTTTTTTAAGGCTCCTAAGAAAACGACTACAAAGAGATTAATACACTTGTTCGTGTTCGGTTTCCTTTTCACAAATGTTGCGGTAGGGTCAAAATCCTTAGCACATATGTTTCTAGTAGTCTTTTTCGTATTATTGGATTTTTTTCGCTCATATGTCTCCAATGCCAAATTTTACGGAAAATTCTGTGAGAGAATAGATGAGATCTCTTTTTTTAAAAGATATTGGAATTCCAATTTCGTAAAAAAGTTAACTGACGACACAACGGAAAACAAAAATTACATATGTATTATACATATATGTATACCAGTGGTGTTGTCCGCGCGCTTCGCGCGCGCTATTTTCCTCTCCTCCTCTCTTAAAAAAGAGATGTAGAGATTTAATTCATAGTTGTGAAAATATGATTAAAATATATTTTACAACTGGAAGGATAAAGTAATATCAAAGATACAATACAAATTAATAAAATTAGTAAAATTTTACATTACTTATTTACTAAGATTTTGTGATAAAAATATTATGTAAAAATATATTGATATTTATATCTTTTCTTAATTTGAAACATTTTTGTTAACTGAATATTTAATAATTAAATAAATATACGAAGATGTATCTCGGTTCAAATGCTCGAAGTTTACTAGTACCAGTCAAATTTACGCAAGTACATCCTACCAAATTAAACGTAACATTTTGTACCATTTGTTTTCGACTCTTGATAGAAGGCCAAGAATTTTTCTATCAAGAATCGCAAGAGTGAGCCCGACGGAAAGTACGTGGAGATGACGAGGGAGGAGATGGATGGACGAACGAGAGTAATAGAAAGAGCAGCGTTTCTCCACGAGGGGTGAAGAGTGACCGGGGCAAGGAAGAAGAAGATGGAGCCGAGGAATCAGTCGGTCGTGGTAGAGCCAGTCGTGGTCTATACTGGACTCAAGGCTATCAACCTCTAAGCATCCATTAACTATCCAGCCGCCGAGGTGTACGGGCGCGCGTACGTGCTACACGCACACACGCGCGAAGATGGCTACCCATCCCGCGGTATTTCACCTTCGGCGTCCGCAATTTCGCGGTTCCAAGCAACAGTGCCGATTAGACCGCAGACGTTGCTCCCGTTGCCGTTGCCGGGGACGCGCGCGGCGACCCCGAATGCGCTTCGTCAGGTCGTTAAAACTTTTATTTCGCAAACGCACGCGTTCCATATACATATGTAAGTTTCAACTGAGGAATTTGCGACCGCTAAATACCGAACGTGAGTTTCGGAGCCGCGCGGTCGCGGCAGTTGGCGAGGACCGGCGCGATCCTCGAAAGAGAGACGCCGAGTCGAGAGCAACAAGTGAAAGTCAATTCGCCACGGAACAACGTAGTCGGAAATCGTGCGCGGTGCGCATTATCTCGTTTCCCAGTCCGCTGCCTCCGCCCGGTATAATCAGTCCGATCCGTATCCGTAAGATCTTGCCTCGCTCCGACCCGACTATTGGCTCGTTATCAGCTTCGATCGGGATATCGTCGGCCGATGCAAACGACCTCGTCGACGCGCGTCCATTCTTTTCCCGATCGTTTCCCGATCAGGCGCTCCGACGTCTGATGAATTCAATTCCGCCGAGCCTAGCGCAACGGTAACACGGCGCTAGAGCTCCGTCCGTTCGCGCCGAGCTCGAACAAACCCGGCCGACAAAAACTGGCCGGACAGGTAAGCGGTAGCGAAATACCTGACGCCGCGCGCCGTGAGGCTAAACGCGGCGTGGTAGACGCTGTCCTAGACGGGGCCGTTTCGCCCGCGAGACGCGAACACGTTTCCTTCGGCCGCGAATCAACCGTGCGTGCGTTAACGAGTACGCGAGGTCGATTGTTACCTCGTCGGCTATGATTTACAGCGACTTTAAAGATGAGATTGGCCTTTTGTCGAGCGCGCACACTGGTTGCAACGATGATCCGACGTGCCGGGATAGAATTGAGCTGCCGAGTGGATTCGCGAGATTGACTCGCCCTGAACGGCGTATCGAGGAAATCCTTCATGATCGCTCTGAACTAATTCGCGAGAGCGGCGCAACAGTGTCGCGAATAATTCGGGCTCAAAGGGAAATAAGTAAAGCACAGTTTCCCGGTTTACGTTAATTCGAAAGTATATAGGTGTACGGCCTGCGTCCGACTTCGATCGATTCCAGAAGATCTCGTCGGGATCGTGACCTTCGTTCGGTCATTATAGCCGCCATAAATCATACGGGAAAATTACATCGCGGACTCCTCGTGATGAGAGTATTACTTGCCGACGAATACGGCAATATTCTCGGTGAAATCAGACGAACTAACATCCTGCGTGTACCGAAGGCACGGCTCTCGCTGTAAAGATCGCGTAGATATTCATACGCAATCACGATACTTACTTTCGCGGTCCCGACGTTAACGAGGACATTTCGATTTAACGAGGAAAATTTGCGTTTAACATTGGAAAAAAAAGGTGTCGTAATGCGGAGAGATGGGAAATGATCGGACTCAAGTGTACCCTGACGAGAGCGGTTAATGACTAATAGATCTAGAAAACAGTCCAAGAACGAATAAAATCGGCCCTCGTGCCCGCTGTACTGCATAAATCGATAATTGGCGCATTAGTCATTTAAACGCGTGGAATTTCCAATCTTCAAAAAAACACGACGCGTATTCGGCAGATCGTCGTATTTTTCGTTTGATTCGCGTACATACACTGATTACATTAACGCTCATTTTACGGCGCCCGATGTTTCGCTCGTTTAACGACCGCGCGTATTTTTTGCTCGCATGCAATTTGCGGATCTTCTGATTTCGAAGCGAATTAATTTCTGCCATTGGGAGTTTAGCCCGTAAACAATCAACGCGATTATCGTAATCGACGGCCACGCCGTTCGCTCGTTCACCCCGGCGCGACACTGCACTCGTTTCGCTGACAGATGCCGCGTGGCGAATCGGTTAAAATCTGCAATCACACCGAACGAGACCGCGGAATCCGATAAAAATCGAAGACCCACTCTGTCTGCGAAGTATCGTCGAATAAATCGGCAACGGTCCCAGCTGGCCGTTTCGCTTTGTGTAGAACCATTTGTCGAGATTTAGCGACCGTAGCGCGAAAATCTTTTTCGGAACGGTTCGGTGATATCTATATGTACTTTTATGACCGGTCGACGCGACGGGCGGGCGGTTTAGCGTTAAACGCGCCACGAAAAATATAGGCTAACGCGCCACGGCCTGCGAACCTGTTTACGTTTTACGATTTATTTCCGGTGACGGACGCTCTGTAATATCAAGCAGTTTTCTGAGAAATGTAAAAACTCCGAACGCGAATCTCCCAGACTCGCTCGAAACTTCGTTTGGGGGCAACTATTCCCGTGTAACAAGTCACCGAACTTCGTTCCCGGAAACTCGATTACGTTTTGAATAAATTAACGAGAGTCTTTTCCGAGCGCGCGCTCGTTACTCTCGCGCGGAAACTGGGACGCGACCTTCTTCGCGCGACAGAAAAAGAACGTCCGAGGAACGTCAGTCCGGAAAAGTTGCAGCTTCGTGACACCAGCCTAACTTTGCGCCGCGAGCTCGGACGAGACGCTCGCGAGCGGAGTCTCTCTCTCTCTCTCTCTTGTCATCGCGCTGACAAATTGCTTCGCGCAAACCGTCGTCGGCTGGATGCTAACGTAAACACGGAACGTTGCGCGGTAGATTGTTGCACGGACGCACTCGACACGGACACGATCGGACGCAAGTAGCAAGGGTCGGCCTATCGATGAAGCGCGCCGGGTCTGCATCGACGCGGATCGATAAGCGTTTCGACAGCGGCGAACAATAGCCCGTGCACGCTGCGGTGGTCTTTATTTCAAGTGAGAATGGCGGTCGGCAGGTGGAAAATGACAGTAAAAAGTTTCCCCGAAAGAATTATGAATCCCCGGCGACGATGGCGGCGACGGGAGGGTGCAGACCGTTCATTCATTCGTATCCCAACCGCGCTTTATGGGAATTCCGTCGGAAATATTTCAATACTCACCGGAATAGCGGCCCGCGGGATAACCTTGCTCCGTCCGGTCTCTCGCTCTCTTTCCTATCGCTCTTGCGGCGATTCTATCGCATTTGCCGCACAATAAGCCATGATACTTATGACATTAGCTATTCTTCAGTCGTTCAAACCACGACATCGTAAACCTGAATAAGCTACAATCATGAATAAAAGTGCAAAATTCGCGTGAATTTGTTTGATTATAAAATTGAAATTTAATATTGCTTCAATGTGATACATTATAATATGATATATACACGTTTATTTACCATCTTGTAAATTTAACTCATCTGAAAAATCGACTTTCGTCGATTTTTCAATGGATTATCCGGATAGGAAATTTGCCTTTCCGTCAGGGATATACGAGGCGACATACGCGATGCAAAGCGTTTCAAAGAGCCTACTGGAGAGTCGGATTACAAAGAAACCTAGAAGCGCAAAGCTAATTCTGAATTAGGTGTCTGCTTACAATCTGCCGTTGTTGCCGAGACTGTGCACTTTATTCGCTACGAAGTATAGCGGCTCGCAGTAGTAAGTGCACGAGTATCTGCACAGAAGCGGTTTTGCATCTTTAAATTCCTGAGAAGGTAGAAAAGGCTATTCAGAGACGCGCTTAGTCGCGAGACGATCAGGACTGGGCTTTTTAAGTGGATATCGTGCCTGACTCGTCCACCCACCTACCGCACATTGCAAGATTCACAAAACCTCACGTCTCTCTCTCTCTCTCTCTCTCTCTCTCTTCGCGCATACGTATTTATATGTGCACATGCCTTACGAGTTTAATAAAAAGAAAGATATAGATATTTCAATAACCGGTTCCAAGGATTCCTGAAATTTTTAGCGACGTGAGAGAACACCATTTTTGTCGAGATTTTCTGAAGGAATTATTGAAGCAAACGGAAGCGAAAATATTGGCTCGGATTTACACCGAATTATTTCCAGTGAATTGAAAAGAAGTTAGATTGAAAATTCCCTTAATTGACTTGCCTCGTACTACGTTTAATGGTCCAGTGAATAACGTAACAATTTTCAAATGTAGCACCACATTTCCGTAATGTTATACCAGAGTAAAATTTCAATTTTCCGGGCCATAAAGTATACGCTGCGTAGGAGAGCCCTGTACGAGCAGATCGCAAGTCGAACGATCTTCTAAACGGATATCGATGAAATGGTATATCATCTGTATTAAAATTACAGTAATTTTCCGACGCAAGAGAAATTCCACTGTTCCGAACGTATACGAGCTCTATCGTATTATTTTCCGTACTCTTTGCAGAAAATCGCTTTAGCGGCTATACTTATTTTTTTGAATATTGTATAACGTTAAAAGAGATAAAACTAATTTTTAAATGTAATCTGACTTGGTCGCGAAGCGTAATGTAGTCTTCAGCCTGACAACGGAACCGAATTACGGCTAAAGAGGAGCCGGAGAGAGGAGAAAGCGAAGAGAGACAGACAAATCAAGCGTGCATAATCGATGTTCGCTGCGAGAACTCTTCATAATCCAGTCTCGATTCACCTCTCGAATCTCGTCGCGGTATTAATCAAGGCGTTACACTTTCTGTAATCTCCAGACCAAATTCCAAACAAATTATCCCGGGATCTCGGTGGACAAGCAGCTCGTGGCGTTTTATAAATGATCCCCGCGGAATAAGGAATTGCGAACATTAGTAAAGGGTTGTCAGCGTTTTCTGCGCGGCGTATCTGCCGCAGCAGCTGCCGTTACCGTCTCCGACTGAGCAGAATTAAGCAGTCTTAAACGCTCTTTGATACCGACGTCGACATTTTGAAATATTTTTCTGCGCCATACTGCTCTACCGCGTTGACGCCTTCATTTTTCACACCGACTGAACCGCCGCAGTAATAAAAGTGTCGAAAAATGTTCTTATTGTTTTCAACGAAAACTTTTTACAATCCGAAGACGTATGTACGTCAGTTGCATACGATCTATTGTGCCACTTGTTACAAATTTGTTACAAAATTGTTTGATACAATTTTCCATGACCGTATATATGTATATGTGTGTAATCATGCCGCGCGATCGATATTTGCTTGATTAGAATATCTGATTTCCCAAAACTACCGGCTGTGCGTTGAAAACGCACTTGTATTCTTGACATTATATAGATTCCTCGGTAATGTTCCGGATAGATGCATAATTGAGACACACACACAAACAATTTGACAGGTAGGCGTGTCGGAAGATGAATTTATGTATGATTGACACTGTGCTATACAGTACTTGATTGCATGTCAGAACCGGTGTTCCTTAAATATTGTATAATAATATACATAATATCTACCTTGCTTATGTGGGAAAATGCTGCGCGTTACGCGATTATCCAATTTTATTAATTTCGTATGTTAAATACGTACAGACTCTCGCACAAATCCCACGAAATATTAATAACTAGATCAATCAGACTCGAACTTCTTATGAAAATGTTGAAATCGTTGAAGGTTTCTGAATAATAAGCAATCAAAGTTTTTCTGATGATATCTGCAGAAGTAATGATAATTTTATGTAAATACTTTTACGATTGCAAAAGAAGATAAATTTTATTCTTTATGTAAGCATTAAATTTAATGTGCTATAGTTTATCGGAATTATTACGAAAGAGCAATTATTGCGCAAAGAGCAGAATGTTCGGGATAAATTTATTCTTAAAAATGTTAAATATTTCAGTTGTCATTTATGACAACAAGTCGTTTGGGGCTCGCGGCCTTGATATGTGTTATGATATGGCGTGCTGTTGCGGACACACAAGCTTACTGTCCTATTATTCGCGCACCGATGCTCGCGCAAGTAAGACACAGTGCGAGCAGCTCTGCGTATCATCGCGTTATTTCTCGAGATGTGATCCCAAAAAGTATTTTACTATTATCAATAACCGGTTATAACTGTCTGCGAGATTAATGATTCGAGGTGTCGCGCCAGGTATTTAATTAAATATATTTCGCGCGATTTATTCTTGATAGTAAGATCGACGCGATTGAAAATAAGACTTTTAAACTGCTTAGTGTGTGATTTTATATCTTTAATGACGTTTAAATTAAAATGTATACATATCTTATTAATATAATTTATTCAAATTATCCAATTTTAGATTCAAATACATTGCGCTTTGCATTTTTCATTGAATTAAATATGATTTACTTATTTCTAAATTGAGAACTTGGAATAAGAAACGAATCGTCGCGTCGGATTAAATAATTCAAAGGTGTGCATGAAACATGATTGTATTTATTAATAATATTTTATCGATTTTCCGTGGTATTACATTATTTGTATTGCTTATGTTACGTTACATTAGATAAACTCCCGTTACAGAAAAATCATTAAATTAAATTACGAAAGAAATTACCAACTTATCGATTTATTAAAGTTAATAATTTTTCTCGAGATAAAATTTTAATATGAGAGAAAATAATAAACTTATTTAAATACTTTTCTCAACAACAAGATAAGACAGATTTTATTTTTCACTTGTTAAATTTTTTAAGTATGATGTAAAGTTGATTTGGAAATCAAGAAAACAAGTATAGTTGAGATAATTTTATTGCATGAAAATTTAAATGTTTTGAATCAATACCGGTCTTAGTATTTGTTTTTCGCGCCGTAGCTAAAAGCGCGCTATTACGTACGTAAGCGCTCCTTCGCGCTTCAACACTCACGTAAATGCGTCACAGTGCGTGTCGCTCCGTAACGTTACTTTTCGAAACGCGATCGGGACAAATATCAAACAGTGTCAAGTACTATTGCAGCATTATTACAAGCGAATACGTGTACAAGTGATTAATGATTCCTAAATGTAACGAGACGATGGATGTCTTTGACGAAAAGAGGTTAGAACTTTTAAATTATTTTCGCAGCAGATAATTATTTCTTTGATAGTGATTTGAAGTTGGACATTTCTCGTGTGACGCATTTTTCATCGACTGAAATGTAATTTGCTTGTTATTTACAGATCAAGAATGCAATGTGTACGCAAATTGCTAGATCAAGTGATTCAATTAATAAAGTTGTCGCCGATTTAGCTAATTGTAACCAAACAAGCTATAGCTGGCTCATTGTATCGTGCATTAACTTCGGGAGTGCCGTTCAAGTAATTGGACTAATAGACTTTTATTGATAATTAGTCCACGCGCGATTATAGTTAGCCGCGAGTGTTTTTCGTGAGTGAGTGTAATGTGAGGAATATTTGACAATCTACACAACTTGAGAGGAGGAGGAGGAGGCCTAGGAGAGGCATCGGGCGTCGGCGGAGCAACTTTATGGTAAGTGATTAATTTTTCATTCGTTATTTTTTACATGGACTTAATCGCCCATATTTTTTTAATTGAATTTCGATTAAAATTAAGAATTAGAATTATTTTTCAGAAGAAAAACATGAATTTTTATAAGATTCTTTTTTCGAAAACAATGTAATTATTTCATAAACATCTAGTTGAAAGACGAATATAAAATTCAATATACGAGTAGAATAATCATTTTTTTATATATTAATTATTTTGGGCATCGCTACAATTTATCTTACATTTACATGTTACAGAATCAACGTAGAACGACATATAGCAGATAACTCTGCTGCTACACATCAGTTGGTGAGTGGTTAATAATTGTTTTTATTAAAGTAACGAATCTGTGATAATTACATATATTAGACATACGTATACATCTAGATACGTATATACGTTAGTCTGACTACAATATAAAAATATATGATTCACAGATATGTTGCGTTACAATGGATATGTTAGAACAGATTAGAGTGACTGTTTAATCCTGAATGTGCCATTCATTGATTGATATGCATTTTATATGATTTATTGATTGTGCATATATGGGAAGAACACGCGCGCGTATATTTTATATAAATACATATGTACATACATATACACGTCGGAGCTTCAAAAAAATTGGAAACATCATGAAATGACATGACATGATAAATTAATATTGAAATTTAAGAAAAATTAAGTATGCGTCAGGTATTAAATATAATATATTTTAATAAATAGAATATCTAATTTGTGGTTTAATTAAATATTGCAGAATAAAATAAAGAAACGAAAGTAGAACAATATTACAATAAAGCTATGATAATAAAATAAAATATTGATACTTTTTTAATTTAAAATTTTTATATAAGTTTCTTCGTGGTGTTCATTTCAGTTATAAAAATAAAAATTGGACGGGGGTTATATATTTTAATCACTTCTATGAAATATTAAAAAAAACATAAAACAAAACGTTACTCGAAATAAATAAATTAATTAAATAAAAATATAATATTTATAGAAAATCAGTAAAAAAT